>RJWT010021264.1:0-17657 GCA_004365215.1 Cuniculus paca | reverse complement strand
CCAGTTATGCCAGCACATGATTTCAGAGCCATCTATGAATAGGAAGGGCACCTGCACAAGGGCTTTTCAATGTCATGACTATTTTTAGGTAAGATTTAGTATATATTTTCTCTTCATTGGGGAAGGAAACCTGTTTATCAATGACTGTCTCAGAGTACTATGAAAAAACATTTACATCAAATGCTGCATGACCATACAGTTAACTTATTGTAGTGTATTTCAGTTTAAACAAGGAAATAAATTCTTGGTTTATCAAGTCAAGAAATATATTAATTTGTGTTCACAGAGAGGAAGCAAATATTGAATTGTTTCAACATATTGTCCCTTCAGATATTATAAAGTGTGTGTGTGTGTGTGTGTGTGTGTGTGTGTGTGTGTGTGGATTAGGTATTAAAAGTATAGGTAGGCTAATATTAGTCAAAACATTGAGAAAATCTCAGTGTGTAACATTCTCTATATTTAAAAATAAATTTCACAAGCATGTAGAACTTTACACTTGGGTGTTGAATATGCAAGTTGTTGATTGAATGCATCTAGGACTAACGTACCTGGAAATACTGCAGGTTAGCATTTACAAGAGACTTCGGCCATAGATTTTCAGTGGGTTATCTGTCTTTTGCCTTAAACATTTCTCAAAGGATATTTCAATTATCCTTGAAAAAATAATCACTTGTGAAGATAGTGGTTGAAGAATGAGACAAATAAATGAAATCCAAAGCAGTTTTAATTATTAGCATCCAAAGACTCTTCTCCATGGCACTGGACTTGCAAACTCACTTTCTGTTTTCTTTATAACATCTCATAATCCTGGAAGGGCAAACAATACAACTTATAGGCTCTGACTTTGAACCTGAAGGCAGAAGCTCTATTTTAGAGCAAATGAGAAGGTAAAACGGTAGAGAAACTGTCTTGTATTTGAGTTGTCTTATCTCAGTTCTCCAATACAATAACTGAAAACAAGTGGAGCTTTCAAAGTATTTTTAGTAATAAGAGAAACCATAAATCAGTTCACAACTGTGTTTTCTACATAAAAGAAACCTTCCTTATATAACCAGTGGCTTAAATATTTTATGGTTTACTTTTCTCGTTAATATAAGTTTGGTGGAAGGTAGTTGCTGGCTAAAAGATTTCAGAGATTACAGAGTCTACGAGACTGCTTTCCCTTCCCTTTATGTCTTCTTAGGTTACACAAAGCTCCCCAGTGTGAACGTTACATCAGTATTACAATAATAAAATAAACAGAGGGAAGCATAGGGGCTCATACTAGTTGAATATCACACCTTTTGAGTAACTGCTCGATCCATTTTTAATCTCATGAGGCAGAATTATACTTCATGCTCTCTCCTCTCAGCCAATGTAGCTGATAATTGTTTTCTAGAAGAGAACATTATGGATTCCCCCCTCCATTTATATATTCTTCAGGCAGACGAAGAGGTTTGCAGATTTTTCTGTCATAAAACTCTATCATTAATGTTACCCCTTAATATTCCACCCTACTATGTTTCCATATTTACATTTATATCATATTAAACAAGTGAGAAATAAGAATAAATCAGTTAGTTGAGTTGATCAGGTAGGATCTTATAGAGGAAGTGAGATTTGAGAATGGATCTTGAGATTTAGCTATGTTTTGGAAAAGAAGATGAGGTAGGAATTCCAAGCAAAAATAAAGAAGGAATAAAACCTCAAGATAGAAATGATCATGGTCCAGCTGGGTGTATGGTTATGGTTATTGACAAAGTGACAATTAGGAGGTAGGACTTAACATGAACTGAGATACTTGGGACAGTCTTTTTTGGGAAGGGATCTTGTAGTTCTTTTAAAGTAGAATGGAAGAAGAAAACTGTGTTGGATTCTCAAATTTGATTATTATATAGACGAAGCTTGGAGCAATCCAAATTAAGCCCAAGTAAAGCTCTAGAATTTAGAATTTTAGAGTTTAAACTTTATAGTCTGAGAAAGAATAGGGAAAGAAACTCATCTCTAAAATTTACTGCCATCCATGGCTATTAATATATAGTCTCCATTTCTGTAGCTCATCACACTTGAGACTGTTCTAGAATTTTCCAAGTTTTTAGGTGATTCATATTTCACTGCCTGCCTCGAACATTGGAGGTTTTCATGTGTTTGCAGCATCACATTAAATTACATTTCCTATTCACTCCATGGCTCCTGCCTAAGGTCAAGTATAAGATTCCACATTGGTTTCTTTGGACGTGTCTTTTCCAGACTATCTCAGTCTTAGTAGACGATGTGGACCAAATATATTGTTTTTCAAGAATTTAAGTGAAGGGTCTCAGAGAACCTAAATTTATCTGTTAGGGACAAAACCACCAGGCCATTGGAAAATAGTCACTGACAGGTAAAGCTGCATGCAGACGAAGTAATGGTGGGTGGGGAGAGCCATCCTCCAGGAATAATCAAAGGAAACTGTTTTGCACGGAGAAAAGCGCAAGGGTATGCAAATGGGAAGGCTTCACCCTAGAGACACCAAAGAGTGGCAGTTAGGATAGAGTGTCAACTTGATTGGCTTTGGGATTCGTTCTGGGCATTGGTGGATCACACTTCTGAGTGTTTCATGGTGGGGCATGAAGGTGTGACTTTGAGTACTATAAATGGTCCCTGGCCCAATTCCAGGCTGACATTGTTCCCTTGATCTGCTTCCCAGTAAGTGTGAACAAAGCATCTTTGTTCGGTCATGATACTTCTGCCTTGGAGTCAGCTGACCATGTATTGAATCTCCTGCAACCTTGAGCTAAATTAAACTTCTCCTCTTTTTAAATTGTGCCTGTTGTGTATTACGTTCCTGCAGCAGAAAAAGCTGACAAACTTCTTAGTTTCTAGCTGATAGATTTCTAGTTCCCAGTGGTTTGGTTGGACTTTGCCTTTCTTTCCAGGAAAAAGACATCTGCAATATCCTTCCAGTAAATTTTGTTTAACTGGTTTATCATCCATACATAACATAAATAGAAATATATTTAAATAATCTCCCTTTAATTTCCTACACTAGAGGATTACAGTAAACAAGGGAAGCCATATAAAACCCAGTGTAATCACATTCCAACTCTTACTTTTGTTTGGTGAACTTAATTACTCATGTTTGAAAATAGAACAAATACAGGATTGAGAGTGAAATCTTTGAAAAATGAAAATATGTTTTATCTCTGAAATTTGTGCAGGTTGCCTTAATCTTCTACTATTTACTTATTAGCCCTATTAAAAATCACATAATCCAATCATGGATCTGTGATCACAAATTACAGGAAAGATTAAGTGTCCTGGTCACATTTTTATTGGGAAAACCAAAATGTTCTCTAGGGCCCAATCAGAGCTGTGTTTAATAAAAAGGTTACAACATCATGACTTTTTTGCATTTTCCTTATTCTTTTGAGACTTTTGGTCTTGCACAGATATCATAATTGCCTCCACGATCTGTTGAGTGACATCACCTTTTGAGCCAGACTTGACCTTTGATGGTGCATGATGCTGGCTCAGTGATGCAGTAGAACAAGCTCCAGAGGCAAGGAAAGGTGCCACAATGCCTCAGTTTAAGCAGCTGTCTGAGATAAGGAATAAAGATGAGGCCAAAGTAGCCAAAGAAATACCATCATCAGCGGCATATAATTTTGTATTGTGAGGGTTCTTTGTGTAATAGGAGTAAGGAAGTTTAGAAGGAAAGGACTTGTTTTGCCTCCTGACTAATTGAAGATATTTTTCATCAATGGGTTTGATTGTTCTTTGTGATAATTCACACCTGTGTCTGCATCACATACCTTTGGAGAAGTGAGTTGGATAGGATATTGGGTGAGTGGATCAAAACCTCCAATATTTTATTCCTTAACATGTTGATGGGCTTTATTTTCTGGGAGAAAAGGAAATGAGTCAGGAAGATGAAAGGTTCTAGGAATACCTTTGCACTGGACAAAAAACATCTGGAAGTCACAGTTCAGCAAAACGGGAAATGTATGGGGGAATGAAATGAATTTAGGAGATGTAAAGTCAAAGGACAAGAAGAATCCTCCTTTCTTACATAACCTCTTCCTTTCCCTCTCTCTCTTTGTAATTAAGAGTCATTGTGTATTAAGCACCAGCTACAACTCAGGCTCCCCTTGTCCAACGTATGATCAGTCCTCCTAATAGTCTCGAGAGGATGAGATGATTCTATCTAGTAGCGTGATCTAACTAATATAAGCTTCCAACACATTAGTGAAAATTAACCCTGGTTACTGGGGAATCAGAAAAGAAAGAGTCATGAGAAGAAATTAGAGATAAAAAATACATAAGTTATCACTGTGAATGAGCATATTATTTTTGATAATTTTACACTGAATTTATTTTTTTTTTCTTTTCCAAGTAGTTTTTCAAAACAGAGGCAGAGACAGAATGAATTTCTGAAAATCTGATTAGCTGGAGAATTCTTACACAACTGAATGCTGGTAAAGATCAGATTCAGAGCTTGACAAGAATCATTAATTTTATATTACAATTCTTTCTCTGGCTTGTTTTCCATAAATCCAATCAGTTTTCTGCATCCTGAAGTGCTGAATGTTAACAACTAGGTTTGTGCTTTCATCAAGGAATGTGTGGTATCCCTTTGCATGTAGTATAAATAGGTTATTTGATTACAGAAATTAATAGTTCAGTCAGTTTTTTTTTTGAGAAAAAGAGCATGTTAGCTTGGAGGGTTACATTTTTGCCTCTGTAGTATACAAATCATTTCTCTTAGGGAAAGCTGATATATCACTGTACCCAATTTATGTTATGATGTGCTTTGACAACTAGAAAAATTTTATTGGAAGTTTTTATGAAAATTAAAATTTATTGTAATTTACTAGGCATGTTATTATGTGATAATTATCTACCTTAGATGTAACATATAAATCATTACTAATGTTAGTTCATTATTTATACTTTTATGGTTTTTATTTTAATTTTATTTACTGTTCTAAATATTCATAAAAATTAATGTGTTTTGTTGAAAGAATTAAGCACACAAGAAAATACATTTTTATGTTAGAGAAGAGATATTTTACTAATCTAATCAGCACTGAGATAAATTTATGAATAATGTGGTTAGGTACATTTGGATTTTTTGTTTGTTCATTTGTTTTTTTTGAGACAGAGTCTCATTAGGTAGTCCAGATGTAGCCCAGAATTCAACATGTAGCCCATGCTGGCCTTGAACACATAATAGTCCTCCTGCTTCAGCCTCCTGAGTGCTGGGATTACAGGCATGAGCCATCACACCTGGCTTGGATTTCTTTAAATAAGAAAATGAGATTCATGTTTTACACACAGACTTAAAAATTACTATATAGAGAGAAAGCTATTATATGACAATGTGGCTTGTATTTCATGGATTGTATGCCATTTAGAAAGTGGACAAATAGATGAATAACATTTCTGAGTCAAAAACTCAGATTCAAAATTCAGTGGAAGTGACACAAGAGCCTGCATGGCAGGCGCAATGTCAAGAGTTCTATCCCTGGTACCAAAAAAAAAAAAAAAAAAAAAAAAAAAAAAAAAGAAAGAAAGAAAGAAAAGAAAAAGAAAAAGAAAAAAAATTCACTGAAATTCAAAATTAGAACAGGATTTGCTGCAAAACTTATAATAGATAAAGTATTATGAATTGCTTCATTGGATAATTTTTTTCTTTCCTCTAGTTGTGAGTTATTAGTAGAGATAATTCAAATAGTCATTGAATTAAGAGAACTTTCTGAAATTTGTGCAAATAGTGTGTTGGATATTTGTGAATACATTTGTATTTTGTATATTATATTCCTTGATGATAAAGCTAACACTTGGTTGAAGCAGCCAGGGTCCTAGGTCATAATATTCATAATGTCTGATGCCCAAAGCAGGAAACTGTGCAAAACCAGCATCACAAGAGTTTTCTTTTACTCTTTCAAGTCTGTGTCCATTTCGGATCTCATTATAATTATATGAAGTTCCACAAGTAGAGTAAATAAGGTTACTGTTTTGATGATGTAATAAAAAGTGAAATTGATAGAACAATTTTATTGTTTGTTTTGTTGCTATAATTTAACCTTCAGAATTTTTCTTAAGACATGTTTACTTCTTTGTGACTTCTACAGTAAGCATATTATCTAGTGATAAAGATAAAATGTGTACTTCTTTTCTTCCAAAAGTCTATTTGTTGTTGTAAAATGTGATATGCTACTTGTCAGTTTAATGCCTTTCATTTTTTAATTTAAATGCTTCTCAATTGGTGATGCCAGCTTTCAACAAACACTTGTGTCCCATTTATATGCTGAGATCTGTGGAGAATAAAATAAATGAAAGATTATGATATAGTGGAGAAATACCCATATTCATTGATAATAGAATAAATAGGGGTAAAATGGATGAGAGGTAAGACACAAAGAAACTGTTAAGAAAGCATTGATTTTGATTGAGGCATTGTACTGAAATCCCTACTGAGGGTATCAGTCTAAAAATTTACAGTTACCAAAACCCCTGATGAGGGTATCAGTCTATGCCACCCTGCAAGATGGCACATGGATGCAAAAGAAAGACAAAGAGAGAATATGTTGCAGTTGAGGAGCTCTGCAATGACCTAAAATTCTCTCTGGAAAAAAAGGCTTCATCTCCAAAAGCTCATGGCTTTTATTGATATCAATTAGGGAGGAGAGCCGGTCTGGGCAGAGTGCATAGAGGAAAGAAATTTTGTAGCCATACCAGGCACAAAAGCCTCCAATTAGCAATGCACAGGTAGTTTTGATGTATGCAAGGCTGGCACCTTTACTTCCAGGAACACTTGTTTCAATATAGCCAGCTCTACTTATCTCAGTAAATAGGGTGAAGGAGAGGTCAGGGATAGGTTCTGGCAAGGGCTTTGTTTTTCAGGAGAGAGCAGCATGGTGGTCTCCTACAGTATTGGATTAGAAGTGGTATTAAAAGTAGTATCCTAGAAGGAGCGATGTTTAAACAGGATCTTGAAAGATAATTAGTGTAACAAGAAGTACCGACACAGGAGTTAGGATTCTATTAAGCAGTAAGGGCAGTGTTCCCAAAATTAAGTCAGGAAGCCCCAGATGGAATCTATTGTCTTGATTCTTCAGGGATCTTACAAAAACATTTGCCAAGTGTTCTTCTGTGATCTGGGACCTCCCCAGTGCATGAGCAAGCAGGATACTGGCTCAAGGTCATGTGCCCCCTGCATGGCACTATGTGAGCACTGTGTAGATTGGAGCCTAAAACTACTTAGTCTTCCAGGGTAGAGATAAGAGCATTTACACAATGGCACAAGCTCCTTTCTAACCCCTTTGAAAGCCCTGGACAAAGAACCTTCTTGAATATTATACTTAGAATTCCCTCCCAGCTAACAGGAGTTCTACTTTCTTGTCTTTAATTTTCTTGCCTTTAGATCTTTAAAATAAACTTGCTTGTACCCTACCTCTTCTATCTGTGATTTTGTTCTTTGTCACTGTGGTATGTGACCCTAGTATTCTGGTAACATTAGGATGGCCAAGAACATTCTGCCTCTAACATGAGTTAAAGTGTATAGCCACTGGACAGCCTCAGGTATACTTGGAAGCATCAAAAATCCATTTTATGGGAAGCCTTTAAGGATACATTGAGACCAAACAATGGGAGGAGTTGAAGCTTGTGCTAAGAAATATGGATTTCATTCTGTGGAGTATAAGGACTCTCTGAAGGCTTTTGAGTAGAGGAATATTCTCTCAGAACAATAGCTCTGCTAGCAATATGAAAGAGGGAGGTGAGAAAGAGGGAGAAGAGTGAGGGATCAGGCACATGGTGATATTTCTTAGGAAGGTACAGGTAGTTCAGAGACAATGGACTAATGGAGACAGTTATGAGAATGAGTTTCTGTGTAATATAATGATGGTCTGATGGTTGACTGGCTGGTAATAGGAAAAAAGAAAGGAGTCAAAACTAACTTTCTTCAGTATTTTCAGCTACTATATAAACATACAATTATTATTTTTAATCTTTTACCCTGTAACTTTAATCTTTTACCTTTTCTTTTAGTTTTTGTAGTGGCTCCTTAGGATTCTCTACATTCAAGATTCAGTTATCTGAAAATAGAGATTTCTTTCTTTCTTTCTTTCTTTCTTTCTTTCTTTCTTTCTTTCTTTTGTCTGTCTGTCTGTCTGTCTGTCTGTCTGTATAGCTTTTATTTTCTTGCTTATTTTTCTGACAAGAATCACCATTGTAATGTTAAAGAGAACTGAAAAGAACAGTTATTTCTCTTATTGGGAGGAAGGAATTGAGTATTAAGTGTAATGCTGGTTATAAGTTTTTTGTAGATGACCTTTATCATGGTGAAGACATTTCCTTTTAATCTTAATTTGTTGAATTTTTTTTGCATACTTTGTCTGAAATGCCCTTTCTTCTCTCTTCTACTAGGTGAATGCTCATTCATTCCCTAATACCAGCCAAAATATTTCCAATGGAAACTATCCTGTCTTTTATTACTGACTTGCAAGGTTACAAGCTGTACAGGAGTGGAAGAAATTTATTTTGCATCAGTTTTCAAAGGTTGCTTTTAATTTGTAAAATGTGCATTTATGAATCCCAGATGTTAAGATCACACAGATTTTCCCATTTAGCCTCTCTTGGTATTGATTTTTGAACATAAAACTCAGTGAATTTGTATATGCAAGAGCATACACACAGAGTACAAACTAATCACAGCTCTGAAGAGTTAGTAGTCAATGCAATTGCAGAATCTAATAAAAAAGTGACCCCAACATACTAGATATTGAATATCCTGGCACCAGAGAGTATAAGCTATCTGATTTTATAAAATTAATATTGCATTAAGGTGGCATGTTAATTGGGAGCAGAGATTAATGGTTTTTACTCACATAAGTATGAAATTACAATTCTCTTCTGTCCCTTTTCTTCTCAAATAATTAAACTATTGGATTTTTCCTTTACTTGGACAGCTTAACTTTTAATTTTATTTTACTGACTTTTTCTCATTTTCTTACTGATCATCAATTCTTTAAAGGACTAGCTAAATGTGTACTTATGCTAATTTATATGAGAGATATAAAATTTAAAAATTTCTATTCTGTAGGAATTTGTAGTATTTTAGAGAAATTAAAATGATGTATGAAGTAGTGGGCATGGACCCTAAGTCCAGGATGCCAATCTGAACACCTGTGTCACTTCCCCTTGCCTCAGTGTATACACTAAAATGTAGTTAAGTATATACATGCTCAGAAGAGAGGCAAGGTAGGGAAACAACTACTATAACCTTAGATGAAATTTAAACCTATTATTTGTACTAACAAATACAGTCTGTGATTCATAAACATAAGTGGACACAAAAGATAATGTTATTGAGAAATAACAGAAATGCAACAGATAAACCAATAGAAAGAAAATCCAGACAAAAATATAAGAGAGCAAAACAGAAATAAAAAATTTTAATAATTTTTGGGATAGTCTATAGTTTAGCACATCCATATAATCAGAAGAAAAATGGCAAAAATAAATCAGGTAAAATATCAGGTAGTTAAATATATCATTAGTGCAAAAAAATTTCTGAATTCACAGAATCACAGGGTAGTTGTGGCTGAAAATAAAGAAAGATAGCTAACTATATTAATTTCCCAGGTTGATCACACAAGTTACCACAAGCAATATGATGGTGGTTTAAAACAATATGGTTTCATTCTGTTATAGTTCTAGAAGCCAGAATATGAATTCAAGGTGTCAGCAGTGTTGGTATCTGGAAGCTCTGAGGGAGAATCAATTCCACACCTCTCCCCTAGCTTTTTGAGTCTCTGCTGGCAGTCTGAGGTGTTTCCTGATACCACTGGTGTCCCTATCTTTACCACCATCTTGAGATGGCCTTCCCCTGTGTTTAGGTATCTGTCTGTCTTCCCCCATAGAGATTTTTCCATTGAATTTAGGATCTGCCCTAATCCAGGATGAACTTACTTCAAGATTCCTATTTTAATTTTATCTTCAAAGACATTATTTCAAATGAAGTCACATTCTGAGGTTCTGGGTACACATATCTTTTTGGGAGCACAATTCAACCCATAGTAAAAACACACCATGGAAATGAAAAAATATGAGCACGGAAGTGTTTAAGAATTCAGTAAAGATAACATTAAAAATTTTTAAACAGGTCCATCACCTCTCTGCCACCCCAGGAACCTCAGAGAGCCATGTAGGAAGAGAGAAATCCTGCCCATCACTACTCTGCTATCAATGGAACCTCAGTGAGCAATGCAGGAGGGGAAAAACACCACCCATTGCCTCTCTGCTATCCAGGGAACCTCAACCCCAAAGAACCCAGGTGCCTGGCTCATTCTCCTACACTGTGGGATAGGCAGCCAGTGTAAGAAGCACCCAGGACTTGGCAACTGGCTTGTCTGAATGTACCCAGGGTAAATCCACTCTAACAAGGGAAAACACCTTGTATACAAACCCCTAGTTTACGATTGATTCTGTTATATACAAAGACTTTGCTCCTATGTTCTAAAGTACAAAATCAATAGTTATGACAGTTTGACACAGTTCTAAATTGTGCTTGATGCTATCATTATTGCTAAATGTACTACTGTAGCTAGGAGTCATATCTGATTGAATCAGTTGTTCTCCCTTGTGTAACACTATTGGGAAGCTCTGGGGTAATAACCTCACCACAACCCTACACCCAAAGACTGGGGACTGAGCCAAGCAAAAACCAACATTCCACACTCAATTAATTGGGAAGGAAAGATGTTGGGATAGACACAAACCAAGAATCTCTTATGCACAGAAGATATCCCTAAAAAACAGACTTTCCTAGAGAGTATTGATATTAGTGATATTGCTACCTACCACCACAACTCACAAGGATCATCACAGAAACAAAATAAAAATTTTTGAAATAGAAAATGTCAATAAGAAGGAGCAAAATGCAATCTCAGACCTCCAGCCCACCCAGAACAAGTCCAGGAGACATCAACACAGAAAATATTGGAAGTCACACACCTGAAATTTCTGAAATAATAGCAACTGAAGTAAATAGACAACTCCATGAGACTGCAGAGGAAATCAGATCACAAATAATCTCTCAGGTAAAAAATGACAACTATGATGAAATAATTGCTGAGCATTTCTAAAGAAGACACAGATAAAAAAAATAGGAGAGCATAGGAAAATGATGGAAACTTTGAGTGAACAATATAGGAAAGAATTATAATGTGTGAAACAGATTCAAATAAATATTCAGGAAATTAAAAATCCCATTGAAAGCTGACAAAACCGCTTGAACAAAAGCGAAGATAGACTTTCAGACCTTAAAGACAGGATTGCAGCTAGCAATCACAAAAGGAAAGATCTCTTAAAAATAACAAGGAACCAGGAAATAACAATTCAACAACTGAAGATGATGCAAAGAAAAACAACATAAGATTGATAGGTGTCAATGAAAAAGCAGGAATCAATACAAATGACATAAAATGGCTATTTGCAGAGGCAATGGCAGAAAATATCCTAAGCATGGGAAAAGAATCTGACATACAGATAAGTGAAGCATATAGAACTTCAAATAGGCATAACCAAAATAAATCTACACCTAGACATATAATAATCAAGATTCCAGAAATTCAGCACAAGAACAGAGTATTAAAAGCTGTGAGAGAAAAGAAACAGATCACCTATGAAGGAAAGCCCATCAGAATCACAGCTAACTTCTCAACATGAACCGTCAAGTCAAGAAGAGCTTGCAGTGAAGTATTTAAAGTCCTGAAAGAAAACAACTTCTAACCCAGATTGACGTAATCTGCAAAACTATCTTTCAAAATTAATGAAAAAATAAGATACTTCTGTAACAAAGACCAACTGGAGAAATTCATGACCACCAAATCAACCCTACAAAGAGTACCGAAGGATATTCTAGAAAGAGATAAAAATGACCGCAATTCCAAGAACAACAACAGAAAAAAACCACCAAACAGGGCAAGCAATTAAACAGACGTGAAAAGTAGAGAGCTAACAGCAGGAAGATAACATGACAAAGATAAGCCAATATATATCAGCTACAACCATCAATGTAAATGGCCTCCATTCACCAATCAAAAGAAACAGACTGGCAGAGTGGATCAAGAAACAAAATCCAACAATATACCTTGTACAAGAAACATATTTAGAAAGAAACTCATAGACTGAAACTCAAAGCATGGAAAACAATATTCTATGCAATAGGAAACCCCCCAAAAGCTAGGGTAGCTATCCTGTTTGCAAACAAAGTGAACTTCAAACCAAAAAATGATCAAAACAGATAAAGGAGGTCACTACATACTTGTTAGGGAAAAAATTGAAGAGAAAGAGATAAGTCATAAATATATATGCTCCAAATACAGGAGTACTCAACTATATAAGACATATGTTAGTAGACATGAAAAATTAAATAAGCAATAACACAATTGTAGCAGGGGACATTAACAGCTCATTGTGACAAAGAAATAGATCAACTAGACAAAAAAAATCAGCAAGAAAATAATAGAACTGAAACAAGCATGTGAACAGAAGGACTTATTAGGTGTTTACAGAGTGTTCCACCCAACACATTCTTCTCAGCTGCACATGGAATGTTCTCTAAAAGAGACCATATACTAGCCTATAGAACATTTTAAGTAAATGCATAGCAATTGAAATTATCCCATGCATATTATCTGACCATAGGGCAATGAAATTGGAAATTAATGACAAAAGGAACTATGAAAACTACATAAACACATGGAAATTAAATAACACCTTCCTGAACAACCAATAGGTCACAGAGGAAATTAAAGAAATTAAAAAATATCAACAATCAAATGAAAATGCAAATACAAATTATAGGACCTTCTGAGATGCAATGTAAGCAGTCCTCAGAGGGAAATTTACAGCAGTGAATTCTCACATCAAGAAAACAGAATGAGCACAAAGAAACAACCTAATGCTTCACCTCAAGCTAGTAGAAAAAGAAAAGCAAGTCAAGCCCAAAACCCAAAGAAGGAAAGAAATTATAAAGATCAGAGCAGAAATGAACACAATTGAGACTAAGAAAACAATACAAAGAATTAATGAATCAAAGAGTTTGTTCTTTGATAGAAAAACAACATTGATAAACCTGTAGCCAACCCTTTCAAAAAGAGGAAAGAAAAACCTCAAATTCATGTAATGAGGAATGAAAAGGGTGAAATCACTACAGATCCTATGGAAATTCAGAAGATCATCAATACCTCCTTTGAAAAACTTCACTTGCATATGCTGGGAAACACAGAAGAAATGGACAGATTCCTAAAAACATGAATTACCAAAGCTGGATCAAGAAGATATAAAAATTCTGAATAACCCCATATCAGTTAATGAAATTGAAGATGTAATTAAAAACTTATCAACAAAGAAAATCCATGGTCCTGATGGATTCACAGCTGAATTCTATAAGAAATTTAGAGAAGATGTAATGCCAACACTCCTCAAACTCTTTAATTATATTGAAAGAGAATCAGAAGAGACCTAGAATAAAAAGGACTGTACTGGGCAACAAAGGCAAGGCTGGAAGCTTCACAGTCCCTGACTTGAAATTATACTATGAGAGTATTGTGATAAAATCAGCATGGTACCGGCAAAAAAAAGGATCGGTGGAACAGATTAGAAGATGCAGACACAACTACAAACACACTCAGCCACCTTATCTTTGACAAAGGGGTCAAACATGTTCACTGGAAGAAAGATAGCCTCTTTAATAAGTGGTGTTGGAAAAACTGACTTTCCACATGCCAAAGACTAAAACTAGACCCATGTCTATCACCATGCACTACACTAATATCAAAATGGGTCAGAGGACGAAATATTAAAACAGAAACACTGAATCTGCTGAATGAGAAACTAGGTAAAAATCTAGAAGACATAGAGGTAGGCAAAGTTCATGAACAGAAAACAAACTGCACGGGAAGTACTTCAAAGAATGAACCAACTGTGATCTCATTTAAAAGTTTTTGGACCTCAAAGAAAATTACTAACTGAGTGAAAAGAAAACCTACAAATTGGGGAGAAGTTTTAGCCAACTCTTCCTCAGACAAAGGACTTCTATCTATATATGAAGAATTAAAAGAAAATCAAGTCTCCCAAATTCAAAGACCCAATCCAAAAATGGGCATCTGAGCTGAACATGCACTTCTCTGATGAAGAAATAGAAATGGCAAATCAATATGTGAAAAAATATTCACCATCATTGATCATTTGAGAAATGCAAATTAAAACAACACTGAGATTCCATCTCACCCCAGAAAGAATGGCTATCATCAAGAAATCATCCAATAACAGATGCTGGCAGGGCTATGGGGAAAAGGAACCCTTCTCCACTGTTGGTGGGAGTGTAGACTGGTACAATCACTGTGGAAATCAGCATAGAGACTCCTAAAAAACTAGGATTAGAAGTTTCATTGAACCCAGCTACTCCCTTTCTAGACATTTTTCCAGAAGAATTGAAAACATCATACCACAGCATTATATGTGCACCCATGTTTGTAGTAGCAGAAATTGTAATAGCTAAATCTTGGTAACAACCCAAACGCCATTAACTGTGGTAATTTTACACAATGGCATACTACTCAGCTATAAAGAAAGATAAACTCAAGGCTTTTGTAAGTAAATGGATGTAACTAGAGACCAAACTCATAAATCAGATAAATCAGACTTGCATGTGTAAACATCATATTTTCTCCTTAGTGTAAGAAACCGAAAGAGTAAATGAGATCTAAAAGGTACAATAGATATTGTGAAAAGGAAAGAAACTGCTCAAAAGGAAAGAACAACTGGGATGGGGGGAAAGCAAAATGAAACAAGAACAACAAAAATTATATATATATACATATATATATATATGTATATATATGATAGCTAAGATAATTGTAGTATTAATTCTATCAGTTCACTGAAAGGAGCAGTGCTTATATTGTTTAATCAGTTTTGCCTGCCTGTAGTTTGTAATCTTAGCAACTACTTTGAAGACAACAATAAGCAATATAATAACCATTGTTTATTTCCTGTCATCTTATTTTGCAATTCTGTATCATTTTCAATGCTTTTTAAAATTCTCTTTAAAATAAAAAAAATAGTGTTTAACCATTGTTGTGGCTTCGTGCTGATTGCTCAAAAAGGACACCATCCGGTCAGAAACATTGCCTTCTCAGATGAGTATTTGTCCAGGATTCCAAAGCAGAGAATGGAGCAGTAGAGTAGAGGAAAGCATCGAAGAAAAGAACTTTGCAGGCTTCAGAAATACCATTTCCTGGTATTGATAGAATCCAGTAAGTGTTGGAGTCATAAATGGAAAAACTGAAACCTAAGAGAAGTTTATTTGCATACTTCCTAGGAGAAATTTTATTGCTCCAGGAAGATCTTAAAAGCTTTCAGTGAAATTGGTTTACTTACAAAGCAATGTTAGAGGTATGAATCATATTTCTCAATCCACTATCAGATGTTAGAACACAGAGTTGTGGTAGCTTCGACTGTTAGAAAAATTAAGGAATAAAACAATAAGGAGAAGAAAAGAAAGACGCTTCCTATCTATGTTTTCTAGGCAGTGAAACTGGAGTGGGTGAAAAACTTTTCATTTGATTGCTTTTTATACTTTCAAAGCCTATGTACATACAGTACAATTTAAAAGAATTAAGTTGTAACAAAACAGTACAATATGGCAGTGAGACAGGGGTAGAATTCTATTAGGCAGGAAGGTCGGCAGCCCTCAATGGAGTCCACTGGGTTAGCACTCTTCAGTGATTTCAGAAAACTATCTGCCAGATGTCCTGCAGTTTCAGGGATCTACCGAGAGCATGACCAGAACATCGTCAGGCAGGTAATTGGCTCACAGGCAAGTGGGCCCTGCATGGACACCACGTGAACAATGTATTGATTGGCCTCTTAAAAGCGTGTAGTCTTCTACAGTGTAGAGATTATATCACTTGCACAGGGCCCTGAGCTTCCTTCTGAACCCTTAAAAACTCCTGGACAAAGGACCTTCAGGGTATCCTGCTCAGGATCCCGTCCCAGCTAGCAGGGACTCTACTTTCTTGCCTTTATATCTTTTACATAAATATACTTGCATCCTACCTCCTCTGTCCATAGTTTCATCCTTTGTCACTGTAGGACATGACCCCAGCATCTAATACCAGCAGTGTTTCCCAAACTGCAGTGTGCATAGGGACCAACAAAGGATCTTGTTAAAATCTGGACCGTGATTCAGGAAGTCATGGATGATATGTGACAAGCTCCTATGATATTCTAATGTGACTAGTCTAAGGATCATACTTTTTAAAAATTCCTCTTGTGGTCCTGAGGATTGAACTTGGGGCCTCTACATTGAGCTACATCTTCAGCCTTTTTCACTTTGTATTTTTTCTTTTGAGACAGTGTCTTACCAAGTCACTAAATCACTGAGGCAGGACTTGAACTTGTGACCCTTCTGTGCATTTAAGTGGCAAAAATGTGCAAATTAAGTGAAGGGTACAACATTTTGTCTTGTAGTCCTGGAGTTTGGTGTGCAGAAGTTTCATCAGTGGGGTGTGTTAAATGCAATTTCCTTGATGCCAATGCAGGAGATTCCAAATTGGCACACTTGGAATGGAGTTATGGTATCAGCATGTTCAGTAAACTTTGCTCTTAATTCTGATATATGCCTACCTTTTAGGACGTCTGTATGATTAGATTCAAATGATAGAACAGCTATGTGTTGTATTGATGAACTTTTCAGATAAATTTTGGGAGGATATTGTTTGACTTTTTTTCAATTGATAAATAAAAATTGCAGACATTTATTATTTACAGCATAATGTTTTGAAATGTGTATTGTGGGATAGGCCAATTGAATGAATTAACACATTACTTTATATACTTGTTTGTGTGATGAAAATGTACTATGCTAGCAATTTTCAAAACAATAGCACATTGGTATTAACTGTAGTCACCATGTTGTGCAATAGATCCTTCTGTCTGACTGAAATTTCATATCCTTGATCAGTATCTCCTAAACCAACATCTCCTTACCCCTACTTTCATCTCCTGGTAACCACCATCCCACATACTTTCTGCGAGTTCAATATTTTTAGATTTTATGTGTGAGATCATGTGGTATTTGTCCTCCTGTGCCTAGCTTAATTCATTTAATATGATCTTCAATCCTGAATAACAAGATTTCCTTTTGAAGTTAAATAATATTTCATTGAGTTTGTAGACCACATTTTCTTTACCCACTGATCTGTTGATGAACACATAGATTGATTTCATATCTTGTCTGTCATGAATAATGCTACACTGAATGTGGGAGTGCAGACATATCTATTACATACTGATTCAATTTCCTCTGAATATTCAAGCATAGAGGGATTGATGAATCATGTGACAGTATTATTTTTAATTTTCTGAGTACCCTCCATACTGTTTTCCATGATGGATGTACTAATTTTCATTCCCACCAACAGTGTAGAAGGGTTCCCTTTTCCCCACACTCTTGGTCACAGTTACTATCTTTTTTTTTTTTTTGTCCCGGGGATCGAACTCAGAACCTTGTACTTGCCACAGAGCTATATCCCTGGCCCTAGTATCTTATGTCATTTTGGTAACAGTTGTCCTGGCGTGTGTGAGATGACATCTCATTGTTGTTTTAATTTGCATTTCTC
>RJWT010021263.1:0-17648 GCA_004365215.1 Cuniculus paca | reverse complement strand
TCTCTTATTCTTTATTCACTTTTTGGCTCCAATTGATGTTGGTTAATTATTGAATTCTTTTGTGTGGGAGGGGTAGGGGGATTAAACCCACAAGTGCTCTACCACTGAGCTACACCCCCAGCCTCTTTTTATTTTTTATTTTGCAACAGTGGTCTCCATCTCGCCAGATGACAAATCATAAGACCAGGTTTGTCCTGGGCTCTTCTTAATCCATTTTTGTTCTAGTCTCTTGCTTTTTATTGCCAGTTTACACTTGAACTCCCAACACACACACACACACACACACACAAACACACACACACACCTTGAAGCTTATCCGGGTCATACCATTAAGCTAATAATATAGCATTCCTTAAAAGCATGGCATTTTACTATCTTACGATTCATGTCAAGTCCTTGTAGCCCGCTGCAAGTTGAGGTATAACTTATAAAAACAAAAGGAAATCACCCAGGTCATAACGCATGGTTGTTATATTACTTAACATGGAAGCCTTATTCTGGTCAGAAACTGAGGACAGAGCTTCAGATTCCTGAAGTCATCTGCCCCTTTTCTTATGACAGACTACATCTAGGTAACTTGCTTTACCTTTTCGTCACATTCACTATTTGCAAAAGTGTATTTGCTACCCTGAAGAATCTCTTATTCTGTACTGCAGGAATCTGGCACACACATACTCTGCTTTTGTACCAGCCCTCTGTAGTTCTCTGTAATGCCGAAAGAGTTCTTTCTTTTCTCTGGCATTCTTTCTGCTTTTCCTTTCTGGAAAATTTTTGTAACCTCATGTGTACATTTAGTCCTGCAGGCTCTTCTTTAAGAGGTAATTTATGGAAAACCAATCCATATGCAGTATGAATGCCAATATTATAAGTCCATGTAATCATATAATTTCAGGATCTGTTTCGGCCAGAAGACAGGGAAATCAATCTTTGGGATGTCTGCACATCTTCATGGCCATATTCATAAGGGACTACTTAGTACAAAAAATTACAGCAGCAATTGTTTTGCTTGCTCCTGCTCTTAATATTTGGGTGGAGAAATAATGCCTGCTAAAAATGAGATACGAACACACTACCTATTCCTCTTGGAAACATTTTAAAAGAGATTCCACCCACCTGTCACATTGTTCTGCAGGATGAGTCACGAGTGCTGTGATGCTGCAAAAGGCAAATTCTAACACACTTACAGACCGCCTGGCTGGACAGATCAGCCTTTCAGATTTGTCATGTTCGGTCTTGTAACAATGATATGTTACTTTCATTGGCACAACGGCAATGTGATGACTCCATTTCTCTTCAGTGTCTGACTTCATTGTAGGGCTTCATCCTTTCCTTCCTCTCTCTTGCCATCAAAACTTGCTTCAGTCATTTTCCAAAATCTAATTGCTCGCTTTCCAACGAGGGTTTCCATGACAACTTCCATTTGTGGTATTGTTGACTCCATCACTCCATTTTGTCTCTCCTTCATGGCACTGAGCTCTTCTTTCCGTGTTCAACCTAAACATTCCTAATTTCTATTTCAAATTCTTTGTTCTTATATTGTGCTTGACTCTGATCCCAGCCTCTCTCTGTGCTCAATTTCCGTATATTGTTTTGTTCTCAGCTCAACCAGAGAAACCATAATAAACACTGTATTTTTAAACCCTGTCCTACCATGGAGTACTGGAACAGATCAAGAATCTCCTGTCTTTTGGAAGTGGTAACCATTAATTTTCTTGCCTAGAAAACAAGGATTAGGTTTTTAAAAGGAAGGGAAACCTATCCAAATAGATACATACCATACTATGTCATCTTTTGAAATAATTCTACACATTTAACCAATTGTAACCTCATTTAATTATCATTTATTTTTCATCTCGTCATGCATATCTTTTTCTCAGGTGCATTTTTATGATAGGGAAAGCCTATCAAGCATTCAATCACTAGTGTAAAATGATGTTTTTTACCCAAAGACCAACGGGTGATCATGAAAAAGGTCATGAAAAATGTGGAAAATTAAAAGGCAAGATGGAGAGGGTTTTGTAGGTAAATATTCCAAAAACACACAGCCACTAGAGCCTGAGGAAATTAGATAGCGGGGGATGCTGTCAATAAAAGGATACAGGAGAGCAGAGTCACATACTTGGCAGACTTTGCCTCATCGGCACCTGCCCTTCTGCTTCTCGTCCTTTGCTCTTAGCATGTGGTGGCAGCTTGCTGATGCCTGTATTTGTGCTGTGTTACAAGATACAGTTGAAACCTTCTTTATGTAATGCAGATTGTTAGGACAAGATCAGACACACATATGCCGATCTGCTACACTCTACAGAGAATATAGATTTCATTCTTTCCACATTCTTGTCTTCCTTCCTCTCTTCACTTTCATCTCTTTATAGAAAGTTCTCAACAGTGACCATTCCCATGAGACTGTGCTGTTTTCCCATCCAGAGGTGGTGAATAGGTTCCATACAAAAAGGAAAAATGGACACACATTCTACAGTAACATAAGGTGAACTGATATTTTTAAATATTTGAAATATTCTGTCATTTATTTATCATATCTCTTTATATGTTGGAATGAGTAGAGGCTCTGAACTTAGCATTTTCTGAGCAGGGGTGCTTACCCTGCCTCTCATTTAGCCAGATGCCCTTAGGTTAGCTTGAATTCTGAGTTTATTCAAGAAATGGGATATAAAAATACTTCCCTTTAAGGATTGTGAAGGGTAGGAGATGAAATGTATACTATGCTTTGGAAAATTAAATTTCAGTAAAAACTATCATGAATACATCATGAATATACATGGGTTTAAAAATTAAAATGTTTTAGCTTTTCAGATATTTTGTTTAGAATTTTCCTATCAATATTTGTTCACCCTACAAAATAATTATAGAGTGACTAATATGTATTAGCTAGTATAAAAGTTGATATTATTTCCCTTTACGGGTTTCAGTTAAATATGTGACTTTGACTTATTTTGTAAATGAATCATTACAACAGAGACCATTTCATTAGACTCATGATATGTGTGCTCTTATTGGCCAGTTTGCCAGTCTGTGGTTCCTGGCTGATTTGAAAAACCCGTCACAATTCATCTTATGGTCCAAATTGTTTTGAGAGACTTCAGCTCCATTCATTTCAAAGCAATCAATATTTATGGGTCAGATTCTCTGAGCAGAAAGTAGTGCTAGATACTGGAAATAGGGAATAGCTAAGGAACAATAGAATTGTTCTTCTTCAAGAAATAATAAACATAGCTGAGAGCCAATATATCAGGCTAATAACTCCTAAAAGTGAATGTACGAGCAAATGACAAGAAACATAAGGAGAGAGGTTTCTTCTGGCTGATGAAACCAAAGAGTGGAGGAGATGACATGTAGACCCAGCCTTGAAGAATGAGCAAAATCTAACCTGGGAACATGGGAAGAGAGAAGCCTTTGTGTACAGATCAAGTTAAGTACCTATGTGGCTATATTCAGATACAATGAATTTGACTGGAGTTACAGCTTTGGAAGCACAGAATCACTAGGTTTATAACTAGACAGAAGCCTAGAATGCAAAGCATTCACTTTAACAGCTCAGATTAAAAAAAAATACAGAAGATACGTTTAGAAAGGCATGATGGAGAATCTAGAATGTCATTTGAAAAGTCTGGACTCTATAATCACAGGTAATAGATATTTTCTGGAGACTTTTAAGGTTTTACAGTAAAACTAAATATATCTGCAGCTATTATTCCTCTTTAGGATCCTTCTATAGTAGCATCTCTCAACCTGGTCAAGCACCCGTAGTTCTTGTTAAAATCCTAATTGCTAGCCCCCAGCCCCAGAGTTTCTGATTCAGGTCTAAGAATGGAGCCCAAGAATCTGCATTGTAACAGGTGATGTTGGACCTGTGGGTATACATGTTGATGCATATGTAACACACTTTGAGAGTCATTGATCTCTTGTATACTACTGCTTCTCCTATCTAGGTTCTCATTCGAATCATCCTAGAAGCTTTAGAAGCACTGAAATCTGTGTTCTAACCTGAACCAGCTGGTCAAAAAGCACTGCATGTGTACAGAAATAGCTAGAGGAAATATTTTAAACCTCCCAGGTAGTGTTCTAGGTCAACATATCTAGTCTTTCCTTAGATACAGGAATCTTGTTACTAGGTCCAATGATTTCCCTGCACACTTCAGTGCTGCTGGACAGTGAACCTCACTTTGAGTAGCAAGCTCTAGGCAGCTCGACATTCCTCTTTTTTCCTTCTCACGCTTCCTTCCAAGTTTCTATGTAGTGTTTGTCCTAAACGCCCTACCCTGACACAACTAGCAGCACACCATCCCAGAACCCCCATTTGAATTATGGCTAAGAAAAAACCACTAAAGACTGGGAAATGCACACTGGATTTGGTCAGCCACTCAGGTGACCTAGAGAGGGACTTGGAGCAAAGCGAGACCCAGCCAGAGGCAGTGCAGGTGACTCTGTGACCAGGGGCCCACAGGGAGGCCTGTCGTCTGCAGCCTTCTGTCCTGACCACCTGCCGTGCTTGGCAGGCCACCCACGTGCTGCAGCCCTTGCTTCCTTCCACACTCCTGGGTGGCGCTTGCCCACTCGCTCTCAGCAACTTACAGTTGCACAAATTACTCTTTATTGTAAGCATAATTCCCAAAGAAAGAATAAGAAGCTTTCTGGCATATCTATTAATCATGAGGAAGATTGAAAGCTGGGAATGAGGAAAGGGAGAAAGAGACCTATAAAGTAAATGGAAAATGCCCATCTGAAATGAGGATTCTCCGCCAGGCCCCCTGGTAGCACCCGCACCCTGCACATTAGCTTCACCGCCTCCTCTCTTCCCTTTGTGTGTGTGTGGGGGCGAGGCAGGGGAGTGGAGGGACTCTTTCTCCTTTTATTTTCTTCCATGAATTCTGACAATGGCTTGAAGTGCTCTTGGCTAAAAAAACTATACTTGGAGAAGTTAAAGATGAAAACAATCCAAGGTTGTGAGGCGAATCTCCCTCCCTCACAACCTTGGGTAGATCAACCCCAGGACACCCAAATTATTTCAATTAAAGGAAGATATCAGAGCACAGGCTGCACTGTGCTGTTACTGAACAAAAGAAAGAAAACAGTAATTGTTTTGCTAAGCTGTGTTTATATGAACAAAAGCCTCTGGAATAGTTTAGTGCCTGAAATTCTACTTGGTGGGATCTTGTGGGATCCCTGCTTGGAAAAGGGAACTGATAATTGATTTACTGATTCTTTGTGGCTGAGGACATTTTTGCAAAAGATCCAGGAGCGACTTCCAAATCAATGCAAAGATAGATACATGCACAAGGCTGCAGGAATTCAGGCCACTCGTGATACTCTGTGATACTCACAAATTTGGGTCAGTCTCTCAATTAGTTTAGCTCCTCATCTGTGTGAGTATAGAAACAAAAGCAACTTGGAGCCCTTGCGGGTTGGCGGAGCATCTTAAAATACCCTCCTAAAGAGGCAGGGCTGTAAATTCAAAACAGACTTCCAAAATAAACTCAGCAGGGTAGCACTCCAGGAGCCCACAGAGCCAGACCCCGTTGGCAGTGTGAGGTGTTTGAAACTCCAGTACCCTCGATGGTTACAGTCCTCCTCCGTGAGCCTGCTGCTCCTTGGAGGAATCAATCATTCTGAAATACAGTGTGATCTCTCCCTGGCCAGATGCGAGCTTTCACAAACCCTACGCACTCCCCCTCTCTTGCTAGCCTCCCTCTGTGTTGGGACTGGGGGTGGGGACTGGAAATGTCTCATGCATTCTCCAACAAGTTGTTGTGTGAAGGCCAGACTTGTGACAAGTGAAGGTAGATCAGAGCTTCAGTCCTGGATGTCACCTGAGGCAGTGGGTGGTAACAAGTGTGATTTGCTCTAATCTAAATCTAAATTCTGTCCAGTCCATCTAAGCTGTTTCTGCTACCAGAGCAAATTTTGATGTTTTGGAGCATAAGTGCAGATCATCTGTTGTGCTTTAAAGTGGGTGTTTTTTTCTCTTTCTCTTTCTTTTTTTTTTTAAGGAGCTAATTCGGTTGTGCAACACTATCAAGAGTCACTTGTAAATTATATTTAGGTGTGTGTGTTCCACTCCTGGCGAGGGTGAGTCATAGCCATCTTCATGCCATTATGTAACTCTGTGCTTACAAGAAGACCTCCAATCCCCTCCTGTTACACAGGAGAGACCTCTACCCATCTGTGCTCACGCAGAATGGTCTCTGCTCTTCCACCTGCTTGGCTTTTGGGGAGGGAAGAGATTTATAAAGTAACCAACTTGTCCTTGCTTGCCCGGGACTTTCCTGGTTTTAGCCGAACATCCTGTGTTCACATGGGAATTGGTGCCCTGATAGGCCTCAGGGCTGTGGGTGTGGCCTTAGCCCTGGCCTGCTGACTATGGGGCCACCCAGGCTTCTGCTCCAGCAGGAAATAAACAAGGCCCCCAGCTCTACCATCAAGAGCAGGCTTGGGACACAGCAAGGGCTGCTCCAGGAACAGAGAAGACTGTGTTCCTTTCCACATGGGACTGTGGAGAGGCATGAAGGAGGCCCCAGATCCCTGGGGATGAAAGGCTGCTAGATCTACTACTCCGAAGTCGGCTAGAATGAAGCCAGGATTCTTGTGAACAATGAATACAAGCTTTGGAGCCAACTTAGGCTCCAATACTAGTAATGCCACTTTCAGTCTGTGTCCAGGGCAAATTATTTAATTTTTCCAAGCCTTAGTTCCTTTGTGATTATAATAGAGATCATGAGTTTTTTACTCAAACTTCTGGGTAGTATTTCCATATTAAAAGACTATCAATTCTGGTGTGCTACTGCACAGGAGGCAAATTGTAGATAACAATAATCTTTAAATTTCAAAAACTTAGCGAAAAGGATTTTGAATGTTTTCCTCATAAAGAAATGATAAATGTTTGGGTAGATATATTTAACTTGATTTACATGTGCACAATATGTACATGAATTAAAACATCCCATGGTTTCCTATTAATATGTACAATTTTTATGTTTTTATGACCAGTTAAAAATTAACTCTAAAACAGCTTGTCAAATTCCAGTTTATTTCTCCTAGACTTCATTCTAAGAAAACGACCTTGGCTTTTTGGCCAGGTTTGTGCTGTCTCTAGAACTATCCCCCTGTATCTCTTGCACATTTAATTTGCTCTGGCGTTCAAGCAGTTGTTACTGTGTGTGCACTCCTTGAACGAAAACAACTCCCACGACAAACCAGCTTCCAAACTTCAGTGGTTACATTTAATACAAGTTTATTTCACTATCTTAGAAGTTTGATGCAAGGAAAGAGTGGGATATTCTGCTCCACATGGATATTCAGAAAGCCAGGAACTCTGTCATCTTCAGCACATGGTTCCAAGATGTGGTGGAGAAGGCTTGCCCACCATATCACTAGAGTTTTTTTTTTATATATACAGATGGGGAAAACGAGTCCTGTGGCCCCTCTCAGATGCAAGCAGAGCTGGAAATGGACTTGTCCTTGGATATGCAGCTATTTCCCACCCACAATTCTAACTAGAAATTGTTCTTGCATGCACTCGCTTTTTTAGACTTTCGAAATGTATGCAGCACTGTGCTGGACATTCAAATTAAAAAGATAGTTGAGACACAGCACTTACCTCAAGGAACTTGCCTTAAATATGCATAAACTAAGAACCTTTCTTTACCTCTCTTCCATGACTTGGAACAATAAGATTCTTTCTTGCTTGATCAAGCAACAATAAATACAGAGTACATGGGAGAAAAGTCAACTAATGATTAAATATTAAGATGAGCAGGGTCTTACAGGTCTTCTGTACAAAAACCCTGTCCATGGATAAGAAAACATGAGACCCAGAGATTTAAATGGCTTGCCCAAATTCTTCTAGGTAACTGGCACTAAACCAGGTTAAAATCCTGTTCTTTCCCTCTTCCAGTCCTAAATGCTTCCCAGTACATTGAGCTCTTTCTGATGACTACGCAACATGTTAAAGAGTATATGAACTCAGTCCTTTTTTAATTTGTGTTAAGGTGAGTGAAATTTCCCAGTGTGGTGTTGCTTGTGAATGACACAGTCAGCATTCATCATTATACTTCCAGAACATATAAACATGATTGCTTCGTTGGGAAATTATCTTGCCTCTTTAGAATATTGTCTTTATCTCCACCTTGGATTCTTGCTGCATTCAGCACCTCCATTCATATGCCCAAAAACTTACTTCATCTCAGGTGATAATTCCTACCAGGCTTATTTTTCCCATTTGAAAGCTGGTCTCTCTCAGAAGTTTGAGCATGCTTTGTTTCAACATGCAGAGCTCTCTAGCATGTACCCAAAGTCATTTGCCATAGCTGTAATTCTGTTTAGTTTGTGTTTAAAAATAGTAATTATGATATCTCCCAAAGAACTCTCCTGTGTTGGTCCAAATGGCCAAGTCGGTATCATCTGTCAGTTCTGATTGAATTAGCACTGTCAGCTTTTGTATAGAGACATAAGGAAATCTTGAGGACTGTTGAAAATGAGAAGTAATTCTGACCTTTAAGTCTCCAGGCAAAGGGCATGCCCAGTATACAAGGCAATGTTTTCTTTAATGAAGATTTCCTTTCCTGGAGATACTCCTGACCTGAAAATTTTCACCTGTCCGAAATACCAGACTAGTGTGTACTTCTCAGACTGACCCATGAAACTGAAACTCAGGCTACTATTGAAGATTCAAAATCTCTAGCCAGGAAAATATGGGAACAGTGGTGATATGTAAAATAGAATAAGGAGAAACATTTTACCAATATTTTAGAGTAAGTTCGTTGAGGGTAAAAGCTATGTCTTAACTGGTTTTTATTCCAAGGCCCCAACTGGAGCCATTCAGTGAATTCCATCTCTAATCCCAAAGAATCTAACAATGAGACCTTGGCAAAGTTTACTTCATGGTCTGAATGAAGAAGCTATAGGCACCCTGAAATTCTGGAGCGACTCTTCCCAGACAGTGGGTCAATTTTGGACCAGAGCACATGGCAGTGGAATTTCTAAACTAGATCAGTTTAGGAACCTTGAAATGAGCAGAGGGGGAGAGACAGACAAACAGATAGACAGACAGACACCAAGCGGCCCATAAATATGTAATTAGAAATGACTAGAACTCTATAATCAATTTTCCAACATGTAGGTGTCTGTGCTTCTGATTATGTGGCTGAATTGAAGCTCCCTGGAGAGCCTCAGATACTACTATAGTATGAGATCTATGCATTCAGCTGTTTCTCTGGAAGAAATAGTGTTAGATAGGAAGCCTGGTTTCCTGATATATAAATAAAATGAAGTTTGCCTTTCATCCTAGACTTGGATATTTTAGCCACCACCAAATTTTTACCTACTTTCCTCCAGAAAGCTATGACACCAATTTATCTTCCACAGACATGTTTTAGATTGTGCAAATTTCTCCTAAGTTGACAAAAAAAAATCTATTCCATGTGTCTGGATTCAGGCCCATACAGATTTTTTACCATGAACAAAAATACCTTGCATGTGTTATCAAAAACAGTTGGAAAAAACCGACCGTATTTTTCTACACTAATATCATCAGACTAACGTCATTTCAATCAAGTAGTAGTCCTTGCTCTCTTGAGTGTGTAAAACCAGAGGGGTCATTTTAAGCTTGCCTAAGAAACCTGCTCCTTCTTCTAGATTCTAAATCTGAATGTATAGTTTAGGTTCTTATCTTTCCACACGCAGACTCCTGAAGATTAATTTTGAACTGATAATATATGGGTCACTATTTTGGGCATTAAGAATTCAAAGAAGACTAGGTCATTTTATTCATATACACAGAGCTCACCTTCATGTCTGGAGAAGGAGACAAATATATTGCCAGACTGTAGTTGTGTCGGAAAAGAAACCTTGTCCCGCATTACCACACCGTTGCACACCTCTGGGGAAGTCATGCATGATTTGTTGTGATTGGCAGCCCTGGAAGAGTGCCCCTGGAGATGTGCAGCATGACTGCTTTGTATGGGTTCAAAGACAGGCTTCCTAGGTGATAAGATGTTCGAGGTGAGCCTTGAAACAGTGAGCATAACACAGAAGGGCCACAAATGGAGGAGCCCAGAGAACAGGATAAAAATAGAGGACAACCAATGAGTAAGGTAAAGTTAAGTGGACTGGAGGAAGTACAGCAGGAGGTGAAGCTGAGGAAGGAGGCAAAAACTAGACAGGAAGCATCCTCCATGCCCTATTGAGGAGTTTGGAATGCATCCAGTAAGTTTCAAAAAGTTTTTAAAGGGCTTTCAATGTGGGAGTGACTAGTACTTTTGAAAATTTACTTTGCAGTCAATTCGGGAAATGGATTTGTGTGGGGAAAGGGTAGTGAGAGTGATGGGCTTAGAGAATGAAGAGATTAATTAGGAAGCTGTTGGAATAGCCCAATGGAGACAGAAATCTGAGTTACAATGATGAGGTAAACATTGATTGAAGACATTTCAGAGGTGAAATTCAGAGATCATAGACCACTACAATCTGGGAGATACGCAACAAGAGTAACTTGGATTTAAAGCCTGGTGAGTAAATAATAAATGATTTAACTACAGAAGGGAACCCAGAATGAAGGTGCTTTGGAGTGCAAGGACAATGAATTTGGTGTGGGGACATGCTGCATTGGAAACGGGGACCACCAGAAGGGCTACAGAGAGAAATTTGGGACTGACCAGAGAGGTCTGGTCTGCAAAAAGGAATTTTGAACTACCAGTGTTTAAGATATGGTGAAATATATCCTCATGAATCCTTATTTCTTCCATTCTCTCTGCTCTGAAATGATCTCAGATGAACTTTCCTGATGATTTAACTTTTTCAAAGCCATCACTGGGAATCTATTCAGTCTTGGCTGTCAGATTGAATTACCACTTACATGGCTCTCCACTTGATTATTTCAACTCCAATCCCTTTCTAAGCTTTCTGTCTCGGTTTCCCTGATTGCTTCTAGTTAAATAGTTGAATAGACTTTTTTTCTGGGCTCTGGTCCTGCGTAGTACAGTAAGAATATCATAAGTCTAATGCCCTCCTCTACCGCATTCAAGCCATGTGGTTTTGAGCAAAGTATTACATTTCTCTAAGTTTTAGTTTATTTATCTTTACAAGCAGCACTAATAATAAAAAAAAACCTAAGCAAGATAAATTTTGAAGTTTAAATGAGATGAAGTACGATGTTTAGAATGCTGCATAGATAGAAGGTCAACAAACATTAAATGTACTTGTTCATCAATTTTGTAAATCAGAATCTATTAGAAGTAGAAAAAATGTAGAGACTATCAATTATATCAGATTAAAGAAGAGAGAACTGGACCCTGAAGAATGAAAACAATTTGAGCATCTTCATGCAGTGTGATCAAAATACAGGGAATGCTGCTAGCGAGTGCCATCTGATGGAAAGGCCAGCTTGTAAAATCATTAAAGTGTGTCCTCCTGCCCCTGATTCACTGGATCCAGCACTTCAAAGTGGTCATGAGGCAGCCGTGACAGCACAACTAAAGACACTCATGAAAGAGAACTTGTAGAACTATTTCAGAACACTGCAAGAATGATGAGATAAATGAGTTAGAAGCTAAGGGGAGTATTTTGAGGGGACGAATAGCAATGTGTCATTTACTGTAATAAATTTTTTAAAAAATTAAACATTCACTGCACTTTTGTCACACTTTTTGTAGGGATGATAGCCTATCACTTACATTCCATGGGTTGGAAGGAAGTCCAGATGTCGCATACACTTGAGAGTTCACACAGGGTACAACACCAGAGGGCAGAGACCATGGGCCATCTTAGAATCCCATCCTTAGATGTCACTGTGGATTTCACTGTAAGAGTGTCACAGATTGCAGGCTAGCCGGTCCTCAGCCCTCCTCTAACCACAGTCCAACCTTCTGCTTTGCAGGCAGGAGACCTTGGTCCGCAAGGACTATACAATAACTGACGGAGACACAGTCAAGCCAGCGGTGACACCAAAGGACAGAGTAAGGCCGGTGCCATTGGAAGGAGAGAGTGTGTGTGTCCGTGAGTGCAGATGTGTGTGTGTGTGAATTTATGTGTGTGCACTTGTGTGTGCACATGAGTCTGTATGAAGAGCCCCTAATTCACTGCGTGTGTTCATATACTGAATTTTGAGTGGATTTTTCACTAACAGACGCTGCTGGCCTTTCTGGCAATTTCCAGAGTGGCTTTCTCCTCAATTGTTGGTACACTCTGTGACATGAGTCATGTTGTCTCTTTATTAAAAATCCATCTTCTCCAGCTGAGGCAAAGCAAATATTTACCCATATCTTACTCTGGCCTCAGCCCTGACAAATGCCTGCACCTTCTCTATGGAGCTATCCAAATCCATGGAGATGGCTGAAGAAGGAGACATTTTTGCCTTCCTGCTAATGCCCTTGGGGCTGAAAAATTAGAAGACTTTCTGTTTCCCTGCCTAGAGTGAATTCTTCCAACCATGCAACTTCCTTGGTTCAGATGTGTAGCGGCTCCTGCTTCCTGAGGTCCAAAGGCTTCACTTTATCCTTTAAGGTTCACCCTCAGCATCCTTCTTCCCATTATGTATGTAATTTCCCACTGCAACTTGATACCAGTCTCTGCCTTCACCTGAAGGTGAGGCACCTGAATGATTCCAACTGCCACACATCTGCTAGCCTCCTGCCAGCCCCTCAATACTCTCCTCTATACTCCCATCCATAAAAGCACAATATCTGTAAGATCTTAAGTCTCACTGCCTTCCTGGCCACACCAAGGCAAGCATTAATCTACCCCAATTTTGACTTCTCCTGGAATTTACTAAATGAAGCCGAGTCCCTGTTTTGGGCAATTTATTGCATTCTCTGCTATGTGATTATTTATTATTTCATGCAGACATGTCTTGTTTCTCTGATAAGATTACATATTTCTTAAAGGCAACATTTACATTTTTCTTTTCCCTCTTCCTGCCTTTCTCCCTATCTTCTCATGATGGTTAGGCTTTGGAACTGGATGAACCTGTGTTTAAATCTCAGACTTGTCACTTTCTACCTGTGGGAAACCTCCGTAATAAGAATTTTTATGGGCTTAAATGAGAATGATGACTAGTTCTTTTTGTTGTTAAGGGAAGTCAGCAAAATCATGTGTGTCAAGAAATTAGCACATAGTAAATATTCAATCACTGAATTATAGAATCCTTCATTGCTCATCCCTGACCATTTCTGTTCAACACATCAAGAAACTATTGACTACATTCCATGATACTATGCATAGGTGATCTCTCTCTCTCTCTCTCTCTATATATATATATGTATATATATATATACACACATATATATCATGCATCTACTGAGCCTTTACGAAGTCTGCAAATGGAGTGACCAGAGCCCTAAAAGAGCCCAAAATAGATAGTACACTAGCAGAAACCTACTCGCAATGATTTCATTTAAAAGTAAAATAATCCTTGTATAGTAATATGAACCTACAATCCAAGAACTTGCAGAGACTGAGGCAAGAAGGTCACAACTTCCAGGGCAACTCAGCAAGACTATCTCAAAATAAACAGAAAATAAGAGGCTGGGGAGTGTAGCTCTGTGGTAGAGTTATTCTGGGTTTGATCCACAACACCATAATAAAACCTAAGTAAATAAATTAATAATAAATTGCAAAGCCCCCTCTGGTCCGCAGTGAATGCCCACCATATCCATTAGCGTTCATGCTAAGGGCAGCGCAAGCCTCCAGGCTCTTGTTTTTTTCCACTGTCACCTGCCCCATGCAGTCCCGTTGGCAGACACTGGAAAAGGGGCTGCCTCTGAATGACAGGGGCCACGTGGTGCTGCTGTGGTAAGTTGTTGAGGAGATGAGGATGGATGGCTTCCCATTCCGCGGTAGTTGGGAGAGGGCTCACCACCTCCACCATCCTTCTCTCCAGCCTCTCCACCCCGCCCTGCGGGTGTCTTCATGCTGTTGGAGAGTGGTGAAATGTCTCCTGATTGAAGTCCCTTCTGAGGACCCTGGGGATGCTTACTTGTGCCTGGGAATGAAGGTCAGTCTGTAGTTGGTGCATAATAAATATCTTCTGGGTTGAATACCTCTTCTTTTGCCAGCTGATCCCTAAGCCCCTATACACACTGCTCCAATGAAAGGAGGCCAGCCGTTCTGACAAGATCCTGCTCCGATAAATATTAAGGATGGAACTTGGAGCTGGGCATGCAGCAAACTGGGAGTCTGAGGCAGGAAGATTTCAAATTCAACCTCAACCTGGGAAACTTACCACCTTAGGAAGCTGTTGTTTCAAAATTTAAAAAAAAATTAAAATTAAATTTAAATTTAAATTTTAAAAAGGAGTAGGCATGAGGCTCAGTGTGAAACCCTGGTTTCAATTCCTGGGGCTACAATTAATTAATTAATTAATAATTAATTTAAGATGGAACTTGGGAAAAGTACCTAAAAGCTGAAGTATAAATATTCATCTAATTGTTGTGCTTGCTTCAATCCTTGAAGAATTTAGCAATAGTAGTAACCTCTATAGATCGATCTGTGCCTGGCACTGTAATAAGCACTTTACACATATTGGTTTGCCAAGAAACTAAATCAAAGAAATGTCCGTATTATCTGCAGTTACTGATGAGGAAAGAAGCCTTAGTAATATCAAATTAGTAACCCAAGGCTTAAAGTCAGAAAATAAGACAACTGGAGTGTAAATCCCAGTCTCCTGACTTTAGAGGTTCTATTTCCAGGTATGATTTTATATTAATACTAGTCTTTTTTAAAAAGTCCTCTTCCCAAAAATGCTTATTTTTATTTTGTCTTTTTATCTCTTCATGTCCCATGAATTTCCACTTGTTTACCCTCTTTTCTGTTTAATGCCCTCTGTCATAGTTCATTCAGGCTCCTATATTGAAAAAACCCTAAGTGCATGGCATAAAGAGAAATGTGTCTCAGAACGCTAGGGGCTGTGAAGTCAAAGATGAAGGCACTGGCAGAGTCAGTGTCCAAGCATGCCCGTCTCCTGGGTCACAGACAAATATCTTCTCCGCATCTTTCTGTGTTGGGAGAACAAGGGAATTCTCTGGGATCTTTTATAAAGGTATTAATTTCAGGCTTTACCTCCCTAAGGCCTTACTGCCTAATATCACATTGGGGCTTAGTTTTCTACCTATGCATTTTGAGAGGGTACAGATGTTTGATCTATAGCATCCTCCACTCCCCAGCAGAGACCAAAACCAAACCAAAAGAGCCAGTGCTAGTTAGTACCCTCTTGTGTATACCAGTGCCTTCGACATTGGGCACTAGAAGTCTGGTAATATGTACATCTGTCTTCAATTCCTGCCCATGTTGTGGAAAGCACAGAAAATAAGACAATACTCTTGGCCTAGACTGATGGGAAGGGAAGGGCCCTAGAAAAGGGAGCGCATGAGGTACACACAAGGTGGGACAAAGGAAATGCTGGCCTGGGCTTCAGTTCTGCTATGAGCATAAAACACCTGGCTAGTGGACCGTTCATTGCGCAAGTGTGAGTGTCAAGAAGTGAGATTTGCCACAGCTGTGATAACCATCACTTCAATCTAGTGATCTGTCTTCGCATCAACAAAATGGGCCACCCGGTGGGTCTTGATACAATCTGTTATGAAGTGTGCAGCCTCAATGATGGAGCAGTTTTGTCAGAAAAATATGAACAGAATTTTATCTAATTTCTAGTTTGCAAGAAATATAAGTTAAAGAACCAATGTCAATGTCTCAGGGAGCAAGTAACCAGATGAATCCAGAAAGTAGGGTATTTTGTAAGATACTGCTAATCTCTTCAACTAGTCAATAACAGGAAAAATCAAAATGTTGTGTAGAGGAAATGTTGTGGGGAAATTTGAATTTATAATAGGGATTATATGATACACAGGTATTACTTTTAATTTGTTTAGGTGCCATCACAGTATTATTATATATGCAAATGTTGTTAGAAATGCTACTAAAGTCTTCACTATAGAGAGCCTTTTCCCTGCCTTGTCTTGGTCTGGCAAGTCTATATTTGTAATTCCATGGAAAAGTTACTGGAATTTCAATAAATTAATCCCAATCTACCACTTGCAGTGCAACCCATGGTGATAATAAAGACACTAAGACATATTTATAGTTATGGGGAGCCAAGGGGTCCTAATTGGAACAAAAGCCTCTACCCAAGGCCTAACCCAGATTTTATTAATTCATGAAGAAGGGAGTGGTTTGAGGATGAATGACTGTGAGACTGGAGAAATACATTAGTGCGGTGAGCTGGGCTAGGTAGGAGGCCTGAAAACACCTCTACAATATGAAGAGAGAAAGATATGCAGAAAGATCAATCTGCATAACACAACTGAGGTAGCATTTAATATTTTGGGGGCTGGTGCTTCAGTTTTGACATGTAAACTTTTCTGCCCTGGGAAGTCATAGCCTCTTATCTCAAGGCTCAACAGCATGGAGGTGGTGGCTCTTCATCCCGCCTGGCTCAACCATGTTTTTGGGAGTCACCGGGTGGGGAAACAGCAACTGTCACCTCGCTTTGGAGATCATACATCAGCACCTCAGTCAGCCCATTTACATTGCTTGGAGTCAACTGAAAGGAAAAGGAAATGGCCTAGCCAGCTCTGTACTATCAGTACATGGAGATGTTACAGGCAACTGAGTTAGATGGAAATATTTTAGGCAGTCAGACAGGGCTAAGTCCTCAAAGGAGCCAGTTCAGAAACCCAGATACCTTGCCATTATGGGGGAGACAGACACCTCCTGCTGTGAACCAGGCCTCAAGATAAAAGATCAAACAAATACACCCACTTCTTAAGGACAGGTATTCTAAATAGGTCTCTAGCACCCTGAGGAAGGCAGAAGTCACTATTCCAACCCCCTAGGGAAAGAGTCACTGCTCCTTAAGCATGCTCCATTGCTACCTGACTCATTTCCCCATTTGTCCCTGATTTGGTCAATTTTACCTGAACCACTAATCTTATTTAATCATAGTTCTGTCCCAACTTAGGCCCACCTTGTGAGTTCCCAGATTTTCCCCACCTTGGACCCACCTTACCTTATGTTTTACCCTATAAAAAAACCCTAGAAAAGCCAGTCTGGCAACCCACTCGAGACCCCTTCTTTCTCTCTCTCTCTCAGGTAGAAGCTTGCTTTCTCTCAATAAATATGTTCTGCTTATAAACTCCATTGCTCCTAAAATTCATTCTTTGATTTTAGAGAACACAAACTCACACGGAACATCTAGTAGGTTGGGAGTTTCGTTGTCCTATATCAGAGAGAGAGGGCCAGGTTTAGCCAAAATGGAGATGATTGCTCTTCGTTCAAGGACAGTTGTCCAGATAGTCCTCCACACTTCAGTAGTAAAATGTCATGGTGTCTGAAATCTGTTTTAAACACTGCATCAGGATAAATAATAAAGTATGTGTGGCAAAATGTTAACACTTTAAAATTCCAAGCAATTGGTATATGGCATTCATTGTATTATACCGTGGCGACTATGATAAATCTAATGAAATGGAAAATTACAACCTAGGCTTGGCAGTGTAAAAGCCATGTAGTGATTTATAAGCCCTATTTAGGGGTAATTGTCACATGTACAATGGCTGTTAGTCATATTGTGAATATGTCAGACTCATTTTGGTCAGTCCTTTTGATTCCCAACCACTATGTTCAAGTGAGATGCTGAATGCGGAATG
>RJWT010021262.1:0-17653 GCA_004365215.1 Cuniculus paca | reverse complement strand
TCTGCGGCTCCCAACAGATGGGAAGGCTTGGGAGGCAGGGTTGAGGTCGGGGCCTCAGAGAACACTGAGTAATGGTGCAGGAGTTTTAGAGCTTTGGAGTGAGCGATTTCAGCTTGGTTAGCTTTTTAGGACACTGCAAAGAAATTGCATGTGGAGGGGGGCAGGTGCAGGGAGCAGCCGCTGGGTCTGGAAGGCTGCCATACCACCTGCGAGGAGAGAGCAGAGGAGGAAGCTCATTAACCGACCCCAGATCATTAACTCCTGGTCCCCAGGGGCACAATGACTGAGTTTGGACTTTTATTTTTATAGGTCCCTCTTCAGGGGGTCCCTGGGGGATCTAGCCCAGGCCAGGGCTCTCATCTCAGGTGTGTAGTGGTTCAAGCAACCCTTCCAGGTAGAGGCATCTGGTAACCATTGCTGGAAAACTCACCGAGGCTGATGTGTACTGAATGCACTGGCTGCTCAGGTGGGGAAACTGAGGCTGTGGTTCAGAAAAGTTAATCAAGTTTCCCAAGGCATACAGTTTTGAGAGCAGCAGAGGCAGAGATCCAAGCAAGTCTGCCTGGATCTCCACTCCATTATGTCAGCAGCTGCATTGCCCCAAGTCTTGCGGGACAGAGGACAACAGTCTTCCATGACCATCCAAGTATGTAATGAGCAGGCCTCCTCAGCAGCCGGAGTGGGGTAGGAGGGAGGAAAGCTGGTCAGAGTGTAGCATCAATGTTCCCTTCATGGAGGATCAAAAGAGAGAAACTAAGTCCCAGCTCTGTGAGGAGGGCAGAGAAGAGTATAAAAACACTGGTGCCAATCGTTTCGGAGGGTGCTTGGAGGAAAACAAAGGAAGTGATGGGGTACAGGCTACAGAGCAAGTAAGGATGGCCTGCTAGAGGTGGGGACGTTTGTCTGAGCCTGCATGGTGTGAACTCCCAATGGGGTGGCAAGGGGACAGAAAAAGCCCTGAAGCCAGAAGGGACTTGATATATTTTTAACCCAGAAAGAAGCCAGTGTGTCTGGAGAGGACTGAGTGAGGTGAGGGAAGTGGGAGGAGAGAATGTCGAAGAGGTGATGTCCCCTAGTCACCTTGCTAACCCGAGGCTGAGTCAGATGTTCCTTCTATGTCTTTGCTACTCAGTCCAACCTGCTGTGTCAGGTTGGCTGATCAGTCTCTGAGCTGCAGGTGTCCAGCACAGGTCTTGGTGCAAAACTGGTTTTTAACTGATGTTCGCTGAACAGATCTGACCTGACCCCTCAAGGAAAATGTGGGAACTGTTGGTAAAGTTTGGTCGACAGCCCCTATGGCCACCTAATAGTGGGGAGCAGGCCAGATTTGACACCAGTAATAAGTGGAGCATAGTGGAGTAGCACAGCTTCCCTCTGGATTGGTGTTATTTGAGGGTTGCAGCCTGCACTGTGGTTGCTCAGAGTTAGGCAAAGACCTGTCCCCTCCACCAGGACCTTCTTCCTCCAGGGCCCACTTGGACTTTCAAATCTTATTCTCCAGGAAGCCTTCCCTGATCATTCATCCTCCAGTCCCCAAATCTGCTATCTGCTTTTTCTGCTGTCTTTTTCTCCAGGGCACTTATCGCCCCACATCATGCCGTATTGTTTACATATTTATTTTGCTTATTGCCTGTCTCCACATCACTAGAAGGTAAGTTCCATAGAAGTAAAGATGTTTGTCTTTTTATTAATGGCTGTGCTAAGCTCAATAAATATTAGTTGCATGAAGGAATGACACCACAGTCATATTACTCAAGAAGCAGAACAAACATCATCACAAGACAACAGTTAAGTAGTGATTTCTTCCCAAAATAAGACCATTTCTGTTTCAATGAACATATTCAACGTTTCCCAATTTGCATTTTGGAAAGGAAGCATTTCAATATGTATACTTGTGTTTTATGTGTCAGTAGTATTGTTTTTGTTCTGAATTAATATTGGCAGGTCTGGGGAACACTAGTCTTTTAACACTTACAGCCTTATATCCCAGCCGTAAGCACTACAACTTTCTGGGCTGCAGAGTGTTGTCAATGAAACAGTCATCTAGCACAAACCTCTGCTTCCATTGCCTATGTATTTTCAACTTTTATTCTAAAACTTAGAGTCCTAATTAGTGAATCTCAATCTTTCATATGGATGTGACTTACCAGGTCAGAGGAGGGCTTGGTAAAATGCAGATTCCAGGGCTGAGTAGGCCCAGGATGATACCTGGAACATGGACTCTGCAGTGAAAAATGCCTGGCTCCTTGATTTCCTGTTGGTCTCTGTCTGGATCTGAGGCCACAGCAGAGGGACTTAAGCACCACATGCTTAGTAAAAAAACCCACATCCTTCAAAACTTATGAGCAGCTGCTAGAAGTCCTAAAATGATGAACGGTTCAGAATGAGAAGCTGGGAACTCTCCAACCCCGGGACAAAGCAGAACTCTGATTGCTCTTTTGTCTCTCAGCACCTCATGTTGCCCAGTCGCTCAGTGTGGCCACTTATAATGCTGTATGAGAGGAAACTGAAATGGGGAAAAATTGCCTTGTGTTGTCCCTGGGGAAGGCATTTCTGTGGTTTATAAATTTCAGGCAAAATCATCGCTTTGGAGAAAAGCTCAGGGAAAGTAACCACATACTTAAAAAGTGCAAACTCCCTCAGTTTACTGCCAGCTAGCTGGGTCTTGAATATCTTGGAAACTTCCCCACAAATCTAGCACACCTGTATACTAAAAATGAGGTGCTAGCCAAGTCCCCTCTACCCATTTGAGCACTTTTGCTTCTAAGACATTCACATCCATTATCTCCTCTCCTCTTCCCTGCCGGTATCTGGGTCCCAGAGGTATGGTGGTCTGCACAAAGCCACCCAGCCCAGTATAGCAGGATGCTCCTCATTGTGGCTGTGATCTCAGCTCAGACAAGGCCTGGATGGCCTCTGAGCGACAACCTCAGCTCCATGGAAGAAGCCTGGAGATGGAGGCAGACCCAGGCCTACAGAGCAGGAGTTCTAACCTAGTGCCCACTGAGCCCAGTCAGGCCCTGGCAGTGACTAGAAAGGGATAGGCTCACCGGGGAGCTGAATAACACATGCTCATTTAACCGCAGCAGCTGCCACTCAGCTCAGTGACACTCAGGTTCCTCCAAGGTTTTGAAGACAATCTGCAAGTCTGCATTTTGAAATGAAATATCACTGTTTTCCAATCGTGTCAATGAGCTCCATTTCCTAAGAACTGTGAGCCAGAGAAAATGTACCTGTGGAGCACCAACTGGGAGCCCTACTAATAATACCTGTAGCAGGAACATGGGATGAGAGGTAGACTAGAAGCTTTGTCCTATAACAGGGGTTAGGGACAGAGGGACAGACAGAGAGATGGAGAGACAGAGAAACAGAGTCAGGGAGACACAGAAACAGAGACAGAGAGACAGACGGAGACATAGAGACAGACAAAGACACAGAAAGAGACACAGAGACAGACAGACAGACAGACAGTCAGACAGAGGGCTCAGGACTTGGGTCAAGAGCCCCTTGATCATGCAGGAACATCTCAGTGGAAGAGTGCGCCAGTATTCTGGGGTCTGAAGATTAGCCTACCAAGCGGTGTTACTCCACAAGTAAGCTTCATGAAACTGGGCTTGCTTCCTCCACTCTGGCTCGATCTGTCACAGGACAGGGCTGCATTGGTAAAGGAGAACTCACTGCAGCCTTCATGGGGTTGAAGACAGCAGGTAAGGACCATGGGAGTAGTGTCCTCTCAGCATCCACTCCCTCTTCCTCTGGAAAGCATTCCAGCCTTTCTCTGGGGACCCACTCTGCCCCCACTTTCAGCTCATGTACATTGAGTGATGGCCATCATGAGCCCAGAACCCTGTGGTGTGCCTATTAGTGTATCTCTTTCCTTTCTCCACAGGGATTGGTTCAGGACTGAGAACATGACCCAGACCTGGCCAACCAACACATAGTAACTGGCTCTCCAACTGCTGTGGCCATCAAGAATATCAAATCGAACCTCATTGATCTGGCTTTTGTTAAGTGACCATCGTTGAGTTAATCACTGTGGTTAGGAACATATGGGTCCTGACTGGTCAGACCTGTTCTGTGGCCACTTGTGGAGCCAGGAGAGAGATCAGTCCTACCTAACCACAGGGAGTGGCAGGGAAGTTGTTTCCTGACTTATGGATTCATGCACTATTTGTATTGTAAATGTTTAATCATCACAACTACTTTGTCAAATAGACAACAAAAATAGCCTTCGGCCATCCCCTCATTGAGACCACGACCATTACTACTGAGCATGGATAAAAACGCGCCCGGCTATCCCACACTCAGGGGCTATTTGACTTTGAAAAAATTATTCAGCAGTTTGTACCTTGGTTTGCTCACTTGAAAAATGAAGAGAACATTCATATCTACCTAATTAAAGTGTTCAAGAGAATAAAAGAGCTTAAGACAGTGTCTGGCAAAAGTAAGCACTCCTGTCTGCATTTGAGATTACAGGAAGCACTCATTAGGTCGTTCCTGCAAGCAGCAGTTTAGGAGGCCAAGCTTCCCGAATGGACCCCAGATTCCATAGTGAAAGGGAGAAAATGGAGAATGCAGAGAAGTAGGAAGGGCTGGAATGCAATGGGAAGAATGGGATGAAATGGAAAGGAAAAGAGTGGAGCAGATGTAAACCAGAGAGGGTAAGGGACTCACAGGTTAGAGAGGCAGATGGGGAAGAGGTGGAGAGGTGGGAGGGGCAGGATGGAGGAATGGAGAAAAGTGACAAAATGGGGCAAGATGGGAGAAGGGTACCTCCCAACCTAACATGGGGTCCCCCACCATAGTCTTTATCTAAACTTGGCCTCGTGTGATCACGGGGGAGGGGGTCCATAAGTTGCCCTCCTAGGGAAGATTGATAAGAGGAAAAGGACTGCAGAGGCTCAAGTGTGAATCCTCCTAAGTGTACATGTTGATGCTCACCAGACCTTGTGCTTCCCACCCCCTCAACCTGCAGAGCATCTTTCAGAACTTGGCAATGACCCCAAACACTCTGTGAAGACCTCAGTGAAGCGCCGCAACTTCATTCCAAGGTTCTGATTCTGTAAGTAGTAACAGAGGATAACAGGGAGTGTCCATGGGAGTGTTCATTGGTGGGGGTCAAATTCCCACCATGAGTGAGGACACTGTTGCTAGGTGACTTGTTCCATGTCCATTATCAGGACCTTAGTGGCAATCTATATTCCCAAAATGCTGATCTAAATTGTTTTAGAGATGATAGGCTGACAACTGGAGTGGGAAGTGGTCTCCAAGACATGTTCCTAAGAAAAATGTATGTACACATGGAAGTTTGATACTTCTCAGCCCAGAGGAGCTGCTCCCACCTCAGGACACAGGTGAGCTTTCCTTCTCTCTAGACAGAGGTCAGGACACTAGGAAAGAAACCTAGATTAGAATACTCAAATATATGGGGAATTGGCCAAGTCTCAGTACCTATGGGACTGAACTCATTAATCACCCTGTGGCAGAGCAGGACTCACACAGGTAGACAAAGTGCTGGGAAGCACATAGCAGTAGAGTGGTTGAATGTTGGGGCTCCTAGGGTTGCAAGTAATAGGAATGATAGTCCAATGTTGGCACCTGAAAAGTGGATGTAATTTTTCATAGATCTAAGAAACCCAGGAATGGGTGCTTCAGATACAAGTGCAGGTAGATGATATAAATTTAGGCACAGATATAGAGAAATAGATCTTCCTTACTTACATTGGGATTCTGCTTTTCTCTTTCCATTCCCTACTTCTGATTTTCTGTGTTTATTCTCTGGCAATGTATCTTGACATCATAGGAAAAACAACACTTGGCAATTTCTGTTTCCTTTAAGAACTAAAGTCTCTCTCTTTCTTAATATCCATAATTCACCTAAAAGGACTCTGGCTGATGTGGCTCACAGACCTTCTGGATGCTTCCCTTGAACTTGTGGGAATGGCACTGACATACTCTCCCTGAGTGTGGGTAAGAGCATGGGCTCACTATCTTGGGTCCAAGTACCCGTTACTGAGGACATTACTAGAGTCATGTGAAGAGAAGAAAGACACGTTCCAGATATAAAGAACCTAACAATTTTCTATCAGGTGCAGATGATAGCACAGAGCAGAGGTTTTAAACTTTGAAGTCCAATCTCTCAGTCTTTTTAATCTTTTTTTAATTTTGAGACAGGACCTTGCTAAGTCACTAAGTTGCCCATAGTGGGATCAAACTTGTTATCCTCTTACTCCATCTTCCCAGGGTGCTGGGATTACCAGCCTACCCCATCATGGCTGGGTCAAGCAAAAAATCAACATGGCTACAACCTACCAAACTTAATAGACTTAACCAGTTTTACATGTACTGGTCTTTCTGTGTGTGTTTATGCAAATCTAGGAGAGAAAGGGAGAAAAGGGGAGAAAAAGAGAGAAGACAAGAGAAGAGACATCTGCCCATCACCAAGATTCACAGCCACGAGGATTCCTTGTGCTGTCCTTTTGTAGCCACAAGTACCTGCCTCCCTCCTCTGTTTCCTAGTATGAGGTTACCATTCATGTATCCTCCATTTCAATAACTGTGTCATTTCAAGAATGTTGTATAAATAGAATCATATAGGCTGTAACATTGACTTTTTCACTCAGTGTAATCCTTTGTGTTCCATCCAAGTGGTTGTGTGCATCAGTACCTTGCTCCTTTTTATTGCTGACTAGGAATTCATAGTATGACGTTCCACAGTTTGTTTAACCATTTGCCTGCTGAAGGACATTTGGATTGCTTCCAGTTATTGGTTGTTATGAATAAAGCTGCTATGAACATTCATGCAAAAGCTTTTGTATGAATATAAGATTTCATTTCTCTGGGACAAATGCCCAAGAATGCAAACACTGGGTTGTACAGTAAGTACATGTTTAATTTTGTAAGAAATTGCCACCTTCTTTTTGAGAATATCTGCACCATTTTACCTTGCCACCACCAATGAATACACTATCTCAGTTCTCTACATCCACATCAGCATTTGGTGCTGTCATTATTTTTTATTTGAACCATGCCAATAGATGTGTAATGATATCTTATTGTGGTTTAATTTGCATTTCCCCAACAGCTAATGATGCTGAACATGTTTTTACCTGGGTCTCACTGACTTTTATAAGGAGATCAATCTTTTTTTTTCACACTTTTTTTTGAAAAGAATACAACCAAACAAAACAAAACAGAGTGAAGTCAATCAAAACAAGGCAATGAACATGGTACATGACTTTTAAACACGGTAAAAAGCAATCTTGAGAAAGTTTTCTCAGTTGATAAATGGAACTAAAAAGAGGAAAATAGCATTTTCCATGGAGATGTTATGAAAGTTTTCACCAAGAACCTATCAATGAGTATTTAAGAAACATTAGCCATTACTTATTTTTGCAAGAAACATTAACCGTTACTATTCTTGCAAAAGAGGGTTTAAATAGAATGCCTACAATGTCACATTATTCCTGAGAATTGTCTCCCTAAAGCTCACTTTATCCCTCTATAAAATGGGAAGAAAATCATTACTTACCTTACAAGGTTTCCATGAAACCTGAAATAAAGAAGAAATGCAAAGCACTTAGTACAGTACCTAGCGAGTACATGATCCTGCCCTCCCTGAGGACCCAGCATATCAGACTCCCAATCAAGCCTTGTCTCCCTAACTGACCTTTCATGCCTCTCCCAGTCTCCAGGGTCACTTGCTGAAGCCAGGCTAAGGAACCCCAGATACGAACTCTCGCTTTGTGGATTATTACTTTACAGAGGCTGTCCACTGTTCCCAGGGAAGAAACGAAGGATTTGGCTGGAGAGCTGAGTGAGATCACATTTATCTAAGAAGCTTCCAAATGAAAACTAGCATTTGTACTTATTGCATTTCACCTCCAAATTTGATTACATTTCTCTCCCGCTGTAAATCTGCCTTCCCTTCTGCCAACATATTATTAAAGCCAGAATGGAATTGGTGGAGTGATACGTAAAATTTCCATCTTGGCTTTGACATTCCAGGAAGTTACAAACCAATTACAGCTGCTGAGCCTCAGGCCCTGATGAATCACAGAGCACAGCAAGGGTGGAGGAGGCCATAGCAGGGGCAGAAGGGAGACAGTGAGTTGGGAATCAAAGGTCAATTAAAATAAAACAGTCCATTTTAATTTGAATGCCTTGCTTATATTCATACCCTTTCCCATATATGAAAAAGTAAGTGAAGCTTGTTCATTTGTGTGGGCCTGGTATGTGTGGTTATTAGGACAATGAAAGCTTTGGAAATCATTTCAGAATCTCAAAGATTTGAAATCTGAAATGTCCCAGGGAAAAAACATGCAACCTGGTGCCCTGACATAGTGTCAGCAGTTTCTAAATAGCTGCCTAACAAAGAACCATTGGGCCATGAGGGTCTGATGTCACCAGTTCCAGCTTTGGGAGCCAGGACCTCTGTGTCTGAGTCATGGCTCCACCACTTAAGAGTGATGGAGTGAAGCTGTACAAATTTCACCAAAGTTGAAAGCAACTTTTCTATGAGCAACTTTTCTAGGCCTGTATTTCTGCAGTAGCCAAATGAAGATAATAACACCCACCCATGCTGGTTATGTTAAAGGTTAAGTAATGTAGCTAAAGTATCAAGCACAATGCTCAACTAGATTTCCTCTCTCCTTGGTCAGGCGTCCCAAGTCCAATCAAATGACCTAAAATAACTACAGGTGGACTGGGCCCTAATTTAGTCGTGTGCACCTTCCTGAGGAGGGCTTGGGTTCCAGGACAATTAGTTGTATGTTCCTTCACGTACGTAGACTTGTTCCAGTTCCGGTCTTCTAGAGGCAATTGGCGAGTGAAATTCAGCACCGTGGACAGCACAGGTCTGCCCACCAGGGTTATCAGCGTTAATCCCCGATCAGCACTTTGCGGCCCCTTCTAGATAATTTATGGCTCGAAGACATTCCGGAGCCCCAACAGTTGGTAGTGTAAGATTCCAGTCTTGTAGCTCTGACCTTCATCAATGGGTCATTTACATCCAAATTTGTAATTCTCTTCTCCAGTTTCAAGGCAAGAATTTGTCTAGAAGAAATTCCTAATCTTCTCCAGGTTTCCCTTTCTAGGTGATGCATAGAATAGGCAGGAGAAAGTGTGTCATTTTAAAGGTCAGTCGAAGAAGTGGTAAGACTTGAAAGATGGTTCATCTAGGAAACTGAGGCCAGAAGTAGAGCAAGGCCCAGATTGTTAGGTGAGGACTACTACAGCAACGATGATGTATGTTTCTTTTCCTTCCCGCCATCGATCTTAAATTAGGATATGGGGGGGGGAAATTCTAGCAAAGGCAGCAGTGATTAGGGGGATTATTCTTCCAAGAGAGGGGAAACAAAGAAGTGTTCCCTTTCTCCATTCTTATATTCCTTCTCACACCACAAATCACTGCCACAACTGGGAAAGGCAGCACATGACAATGTGCCAAGGAAAGGTCCCAAATTAAGTCACAGGACACACATGGGGGGATCTCAAGAGAAGCTGTAGCTGAGGAGAGAGGGGTGATGTTGTTAACCTAGGATTAAAAGGAAAATAAGGCAGAAAACAGTACCCATACATAAAATACCTGTGCCTAGCAGCAATCAACACCTGTTAATTCATTTGCAAGGTTTTGTTCCTAGCAACACCTGCGCCTCTCGTCCCCAAGCGTCTGATGTTGTCCTCAAAACTAGAATGCCAGCTTCCTAGGGAGGAGCAGAGACACCAACAAACACAGCTGGCAAAATCCCCTAGCTGGCTTGCCTTCCTCCTCCCAGCCCTGTACCTTGCTGGTGAGGGCCAACCCACAGGCTGCTTTCTCCCTTGGCCCACACCTGAGCCCCACTCTACAGGAACTGCAGCTTTTTGTATTTACTGAGGAGTCCAGCCCCTCTTTACTTGGTGCATTCTGAGTGATGATCATGTGGGGCTCCCAGCCAGTGAAAGGGAAATCAGAGGACCCTCCCATCCTCCTGGTAGACTCCTGCTTGAGTATTCGTCACCAACTGTGCTGCTCCCAGATCTGGACTGGGTCACACTTTTAGAAACTGATTTGCCAGGACAAATCACTTACACACTCAGATGTTAATTGATATGCCAAAAGTCTTCCTAAGGGGTTGCACCAATTTGCAGTCCCTGCACAGAAAATGAAAGGGCACATACCCACCCCCACAAGCCTTTCCAGCTTAAGCCAAGCATTCTCAGTGTTTTCATTTTTTCCCAATCTGAAAGGTGAAAATGACATTGTGTTTTGATTTGCATTTCTTTAACAGTGAAATTGAGCAGCTTTTCTTATGATTATTAGCCATTCCATCCTTGTACTTTTTGGTTATCTGTGTTTTCAGCAATCAACATGCATGACTTGTACAATCTTATAAAAGAGATAAAGGAAGAAAAAACAGCTTGCTCTCTTGTTTCTGCAAAGTGCCTCATGAAGGAGACAGACGCAGGTTTTAGGGTGGAATGTAAGGTGACCAATCACAGTAGTTTGGTTAGAACAGAAGGGTCTCCTGGGACATGCAAAAGTCCTAAACAAAATCCATGAGGTGGACACCTAGATGAGTGATTTGTTGAGGATGTCACACAGTAAATCAGCAGTCAGCCTTGAAGAAAATTCCCAAGCCCCTGACTCCCATTTGAGGGTTCCCTCTTCTCCCTCAGGTCTCTTCTATGGAAAAACAGAAATGAACCAAGTTGCTGTGCAACATGACTTCTCTCTCCAAATTAGACCTTTCTAGTTTAGAGACTCCTTTTGCTCATGTGCCTCTTATATCTAGTATTTATCACAGAGCCTGTCAGAGAGTTGGTAGCTAAGTTAGGACCAAAAGGAATTCTCACAGGATGGAGAAGTGGAGAGAGTCAATACTGCAGTAACCATAGAATCACAATGCACACAAAAAACAATCAATTCATGACTTGGACAGGTAAATGTAGTTGAAGGCCCATGCTCTATCATCCCAGTCTCAACACTTATCAGCTGTAGAACCTTAACATGCTCTTTTTCTGATCTTCGGTTTTCTCATCTATAAAATGAGACAAACAACACCTACATCCCAGCAGAATAGTTAAAATATGAGGAGAAGATGACGAAAAGGGTAGGTCATTCTTTCACTCAAGATGAGAAGAGCCAGAACTTGCCCAGTTGCCACAAAAGAATGAATGGCATTTGCTTCCAGACCCCATTCCACTGTGCCTCACCCGGGGTTCCTCTGGGGGCTCAGATGCAGTCTACATTCTCCTCACCACACCACACTCCCTGCACAAGGCCAAATGTACTGAGACAAATAAACAGGTTTTCTACCTAGAAGGAGCGCTCCCCTTGCCAAACTGTGTGGCAGTGGGGTTGTGTCTCCCCAGAAGGGCACAGTTTACAAATGCACACAAAGGCACCATCAAGCCTAGGAGCAAGCCCTGACCTTCAGTATCCTCATGCTAATGTGGCCGTTCTGGTCACCCCTATCCTTCAGCACATGGAGAATGGGGTCCTCCCCATGTGTGGACCTGAGGGTCCAAACCCAGGTCATGCTTGCCCTGCCAGATCATATGAAGAGCAAATATTTTGCTCATCATGAATCATAAATTGTTTGCAAAACCGAAAGTTTCTTCACTGCTGGCATGGGGTCTCTTTGAGTCACTATTTGAGGCAGATGGTCTGCCAATTAAGAAGGGACTTAACCAATGTAGATTCAGGAGGGCCCCAAACAAAGCTTTATTCACAAGCCAAGAATCTGGCTCTAAATTCAGAAGCACCTTTGTCCTGGCCTGGCCTTGTGTGTTTACAGACCATCAGGAGCCCAGCTGTGGATGCTCAAGAAGTCCTTGGGCAGAATACCAATCCTCCCAGCAGCCAGCCTCCGTTCAATTAAGAGAAGAAAAGATGACTGCTAAATGTTCAGTTTACTTCCATCCCTACAAATATCCAACCCAAGGGAGACAGTAATCTAATATATTCTGAGATGATTTAAACTCATTTAAATTTTAAAAAAAAGAATTCTGCAGCATTGAGCTGCTGAGAGAATGAGGTGCTGTAATGACTCTACAGAACAAACCAAAAATGTCTGAAAAGAAGAAATCAACAAAGGTAACTTGAAACCTGACTACTGGATCAGCTAGCCAACCAATTAACAGACAGGTAAATTAAGACCAGGAGATAAAGCCTTGACACCATGTGGAACCAGGATGGACATTTCTTATTTCTGTTGTCAGTGTTAAACCCGACTAAGTGATCCTAATGGGGGCTGCTATCAATTAAAGTGAAATAATATGCTGATAAAAGAACAACGTGATGATAAAAATTAAGCACATTCGAGAGCTGCCCACACATGACCCACCCTGCATTCGAGGCACAGGCTCCTTATCCCTTTCCTTCACAGACACAATTCTGCATTCCCTCTGTGCATCTGAAGCAAAACACTCTCTACGCAGCTTGCACACCAACTATCCAGAGACCACCCAAAGAGGGCCCCTCCACTGACCCAACACCCACTTAGGCACACACAGGCTCACTCATTCACCCACCTCCCAGCCACACATACATCAGTGGCCTGCCATCCCGTGTCTAACTGGATTCTGGGAAATTCTGCAGTTCTGGTGATGTCGACTCTCCCCCTCCAAAAGATGCCATCCCTGGTGACCTTCCATGCTCAGATCACACTGTCTCATGCACAACTGTGCTCTCCTTTAGGATGTAAGGACTCCATGGACTCCTGGGACCCCATCCTGCAGGCTGATGACTAATATCTATCTTAGGCCATGAATGAAGACTAAGGAAAGATGGACCTCTGTCCTCTGCAAGGCCTACTTGCTCTATTTTCCAAAACAAAGGGTCACTAACACAGGAGGAACAAAGAACCAGACTGGCGATATAAACATGGGTAGCTGGTGGAGGGATACAGTGGAGTCACAAGTCCATTTCAAGAAAGCAGATGCTACTCAAGCCATAAATCATAAGAGAAGTTAGAAATGAAATTTTTGAATTCCCTCTCCTCCTATCAAAATGTTCCCCCACTGTCAAATGCTTTGAATTCTCCCTCCTTTGATGTAAAACAAGACAACAAAATCTGTTGGCAACTCATTCCTGTTCTCCTTTATCTCTACCTTAGGTCAGATCTGGTCAGTTTTTATCACCAACAGCCCCTCTGGCTGTTGCAAATGTGCAAAACTGAGTAATCTTGATGTATACACAATGTATCTGATGGGATTTATTTCCATATGTGATGATTCTCTTGGATTTAACCATAGAAATTCATTTCATCCTAACTTATAGGTGCTTCCCTGATGCTTCTTTAACTCCATTTCCAGATGACTCCTGCCCCCAATCCTCTGAACTCTTACAATAACTTTAGCATCCCTGCCACTTTTGGATGTGGACATCCTGAAGAGACCCTGTATGAATTTTGTCCCATTTCTGGGACAAAATACCCAACACCTACAAGTTAAAGGAAGAGAGGTTTAATCTGTCTCATGATTTAGGAGATTCAGTCCATAGTTGCTGGCTCCAAGGCAAAACATCGTGGTAAAAGGGCGTGGCAAAGGAAAGCATGGCAGCCAGGAAACAGAGAGAAAGGAGGAGCTGAGAATAAGACACACCCCCATCACATCACAGCGATCCACCTCTTCTGACCAGGCCCTACCTCAGAACACATGAGACTTTTGAGGAACCTTCCATGTCTAAACCACAACAGACCCTATGCTACTAGCAAAGGAGAATTTTATACTAGTTGTTTGAATAACACAAGTCTATAGTGTTTCCAGCTATATAACCAGAAAATCTATAGTACCAAAAAAGATGACACTAAAGTAGAGTGTTATGGCTTGTATCTACATATTAGTGCAAAAGTCACATGTGTTCATAGGTGGGGGCTTTTTGGAGGTGGTTAGATCTAGGGTGTGTGAATATGGATTAAGGATGTGTGACAACTAAATCAGTCTACTGATTAGTTCAGCATAGTCCTGGGTGTGAATGAAGGGAAGGCTCACCCTGGTTGTGGGTAGCACCATCTAATAAGCTTGTAGTCTAGCTGGCATAAAAGGAAAAGGAAGGCTGATTCCTGCCTGCCATACCATGGACTGCTTTTCCTGTGTCATGCCCCACTGCCATGCCTATGCCCCTTTGTGATGCCCCTCCATGCTGCCCTGCCCTGAAGCCAGCTGACTATGGACTGAAGCCTCTACAAATGGTGAGATAAAATAAGCCTTTCTACTTTAACTTGTGGGTGTTAGGTATTTGTCTCAGCAACAAGAAAAGTAATTAAGACATAGAGGAAAGAACCCAAGCTTTCCAACAGCCTTGCCTGATTTTGAATCCTAGTTTTAGCTATTTACCACTTGTGCCACCTTAGGTAAGTTACTTAATATCTCTGAGCCTTCACTTCCACAGTGGCCTAATTCAGATCATTACTACCGATCTTACTAAATTGGTGTAGGATGCCTTATGCATTCATTTCATAGCATTTATTGAGAACTTAATCTATTCTGGGAATGTAATGGGAACACAGTGGTGAATCAGATTAAAATCCCTGCTTTCCTAGGACTGTCAGTCAGTGGAATGGGTAAAATACAATATATAAAGAGCTAGCTGGATTTCAGCAGGCACTCACAGTTTTCTATTCTGTTCTTTGGCCCCTCTTCACTGGTTGTCAAGAACTTGGCACTGGGGCCAGACTTATCCATCTCCCTGACAGTCTTTGAAAAATACACTTTCACCCCCCCACCAGATCACAGCCAGTACCACACCCAATGTAATATCCTTAGATATTGGGTCAAGAGCAATCTTGGACAGAGCCTATAATCTCCTATCAGTTCTTTCTCACATGTACGCAAGGAATAAAGCTCTGTGTGAGTTAGGCTACCAGATCAGCTTCTAGGAGAGAGATCCAATATAGCAGTGGCTTTCAAAAGTTAGGAATTAATTTCTTTATCATGAAAAGTCTAGGGGTTGGTAGATGTCTGCATATCTACCAGGATGCCAGACTCCTTCTATCTTGTTGCTCCACCTACCTACTGGGTAGCTGCCCTCTTATGAGGGCAGGGGCCACTATCATGTCAGCATCCCATCCAGTAGAAAAGTAAAAGAGAAAGAGGGGAAGGTGTTCTTCTTTGCCTATGAGGACATAACTCAGAGCACATGTCCATTCCTCACTGCCATAGCCCATCATCTGGAATTCAGATACATAATCATTTCATGTCCAGTTATCAGTAAGGAAATGTCATCTTTAGCTGGAAGTCTATGCCTTTCACATCTAATACAGGGGTCTCAGGTTATGGCTCCTTATGGTTGTCAGCCTCTGCATTGTGCTCACAGCATTACAGATGCTTTGAATGGTAGGTCCTTTCTCATAAGATTTGGTGGTCCACCAGCTGATGAGTAGAAAAAGAAAATATGAAGATATACAAAATGTGTTCATACATACAATGGAATACTATTCAGTCTTCAAAAGGGTAAAATACTACTGCTATAGTTTTGTTCTGGCATCTTCCTCAAAGGCCCATGTATTAAAAGCTTGGTTCCCTGCTGTAGTGTAGTTGGGAAGTGGTAGAACTTTCAGGAGGTAGAGTCTCACAGGTAGAAGTTGGGGTCAGTGTGAGTGCCCTTGATGGGGATATTGAGACCCCATTCTCTTCTCTCCTCCTTTATTTCTGAGTTGCCATGAAGTCAGCAGCTTCTTTTCCCCACTGTGCTCCTACCATATTATAATGACTTGCCACAGGCCCCAAAGGAATGGGCCAATGGACCGTAGATCAAAATCTCTGAAACTTGAGCCAGAATAAACTTGTCCTCCTTTTAAAATACATGATTATCTCATGTATTTTGTTACAGTAATAGAAAGTAATACAAAGTACAGTAATAGAAAGCTGACTATTACTTGTTATTCGTGACAGCACAGTTGGACCTGGAGACATTGTATTAACAGAAATAAATCTGGTACAGAAAAACAAGTAACACATTTTAACTTATATGTAGAAGCTAAAAAATCATTCTCCTAGAAGTTGAGGGTCAAATGGTAGTTACCAGAGACTGGGGAGAATTGAGGGGAGGGGAAATGTTGGTGAATAGGTAGTAAGTTATAGTTAAATAGGAGAAATAAATTCTGATGTTCTATTGCACAGAAGGGTGACTATAGATAATGATAATGTACGTATATTTTTAAAAAGCTAAAAGATTTTAAATGTTCTCATCATGAAAAAATGGTAAATATCAGAGGAGATAGATATACTTAATATTATTTGAATATTGTACAACATATATATGTGTGTCAAAATATCGTGTGGCACCCCATGAATATGTACAACTGTAGTCTGTCAATTAAAAAGAAAATTAAATGAAATGTTAACAAGAAAAGACCTAGTAGTGTCATCCACCCAAACAAACTTCTCTCATAGTTATAATGCAGATCAGAAAAGGAGCTTGGCACAGTTAGGAAACTTCTGAGAAAGGCAGCCTTTTTGAGTTCCAAAAACTGTATATGGTGGTGTTGTGGCTTGTGTTTAGATATTCCCACAGTCTCATGTGGTCACAGGTGGGGGCATTTTCAAAGGGGACTGAATCTAGAGTATGTGATGCTGGAATTGATTCATGGTGCAACACCAGGATCAAGGGCATTAGAATTAAGGATGTAAGTGCTACCCACCCTAAGTAGCCTCAGTAAGATATAAGGGATAGAAACAGCTGTGATCATTGCTTGTTGCTTTGCTACTTTCTGCCTGCTCTGAGTTGTTTCTCCTGTGTGATGTCAGTCTGCCTTGCCTGCCTTGGAGCCAGCCAATTATGGACTGAAACTTCTACAAACTGTGAGCTAAGTAAAACTTTTCCCCTTTAACTTTGGGTGCCAGGTGTTTTGTCTCCACAATAAAAAAAAAAAGTAACTAAGACAAGTGGCACTTGCTTTGGTTGAACCCCAAGGGTCTCCGTCCAGCTCTCTGTTGATCAGGGTGAAATCTCATCTGGACTGTGACCAGAAACTCATTTCTCTGAGGCAGACTCACATGCAACTGAACTTGATGCATGATCTGCAATTCCAAAGCATTCATTTACAGTTAGAAATACAATGGGTTTATTCACCACATTCTCTGCTATAGAGAAGGACACATAAGAAACCTAATTATAACCAAAAGTTTGTTGATTAAAAATAAAACTGAGATGGAATCTCAGTGTTGTTTTAATTTGTGTTTCTTGAATAACCAATAATGTTGAACATTTTTTCATGTATTTATTTGCCATTTGTATTTCGTTATCTGAGAAATGCGTTTTCATCTCAGATGCCCATTTTTGGATTGGGTCTTTAAATTTGGGGAGTCCGATTTTTTTCAATTCTTTGTATGTTCTAGACAGAAGTCCTTTGAGGGACAACTGGCTATAATTTTTTTCCCACTCTGTGGGTTGTCTTTTCACTTTGTTGGCATTTCTTTTGTTGTGCAAAAGTTTTTTAATGAGATCCCATTTGTTGATTCTTTGTTGTGTGGTGAGTGAGGAAGGCTCAGGATGGAGGAAGGAGTTGTCAGAGGATAGATGGGAAGACAACTGACAACCTCTTTCAGGCCAGACATTGTTCTCCCTTCCTCCCTCCCTCCCTCCCTCCCTCCCTCCCTCCTTTTCTTCTGTCCTGGAGACTGAAACCAAGACCTTGCACATGCTAGGCAAGTGCTTAGCATCCCA
>RJWT010021261.1:0-17653 GCA_004365215.1 Cuniculus paca | reverse complement strand
AGGGCCAAGTTTGTCCAAAATGGAGGCTGTTTTTCTTCTTTTCAAGGAGAGTCATGTGGGTGTCTCCCCACAGCTGGAACTTGCTGGTGGCTGACTGTTTTCTGTACCTAGACAGAATCCCCTGCTTTCCTGAACAGTGGCCATGGACTCTGGTAGCTGCCTTCTGCCTTTGATCCTCCAGTGCAGGGGACCATAATGGTAGCAGCTCCCTGCAGTGGCTCTCTCTGGGTGGCCTCACCAACTCCAGTCCAGATTCTAAACTTTTCCATCCTGTATATAAACAATGCTTCTCAGATTTTCTCTGTTTAAACTTGTCTGCTGAAACACAAATAAAACGGCATCGTTTTTCTTGGTTAGATTCTCACTGATAAACTACTTCTGCCCCAACAAGCCCTAATGAGAAATAAATACACTTGTTTCACTTTAGATATTGTAAATCACCACCAGTATCATTCCCTAAATTTAACATGAGAAAGATACCTGGAGCATCTAGTACACAATGCACTCTAAATATGTCAAGGGTAGAGGAGCGATGGAATGTAAAATGTTTTATTTAGCAGTTGAAACAAACAGGAAAAAGACAATCAACTCATCCCCTCACTCTTCCTTTCCTTGCTTCATTTCCACCCATTTATTTAACAAATATTTGCTAACACCTTCCATGAATCAGAAATATCTTACTTATTGTTCCACAGAAGAAAGATTAGGGAACCTGCACAAAGGGACAGATGATAATAAAATTCAAACAAACAAAACTGGCTTCTGCCTCTGAGGAGTTCATATTCAATTGCAGAAGAGAACAAATAATTTCTATCACTCCCAGTCTTCCACCCAGTTCTGCACCCCATAAACATTAGTGCCTGCTTGAGAAAAAAGGTCCTGCGAGTCCTTTTTCATCAGGGACACAGAAAGCAATTTCGAAAAAATATTGATTATTTTCTGTGTGCTCACTCCGACGGCAAGTCCGGTCGTTGCCTCTCCTGTTTGACTTTGCTAAGTCTGTTTGACGTCCTGCAGACCCTGCCTCCTCACAGCTGCTGAGGGACTGAAGTGTATGTTTCTGTCTTAATGTCATTTACCATAGAGGAGATAGATGTGTGCTCAGGAAAAGTACCAGGGCTTCCGCAGGGCAAGATCTGTTTTTAAACTGACTGCATCTTGTATTTTTTCCTCATATAATGGATATTTCCAAGAACACAAAAATCTTTAAATTTGATATTTCACAGACTTATACAGATAAGTACCACTAAACACACTACCTCATTTAATTTAAAATCGATTATAGTCTATGCTGTAATCCTCAATTTTTATGAAATGCTAAGGCATGAATCAAACTTCAGAGAATCTCAGAGCTTGAATGATGCTGGGTAGATTATCTTTGTATCTGAGGGGCGTAGGAGAGCCAGCAAAAATAAATAAATAAATAAATAAATAAATAAATAAATAAGCAAAACAAAAACCCTTAAGATCTGTAGCTTGAGAATAATTTAAAAGAAGATGGCACACAGACATTTTAGAAGCTAATTATGTGAGGCATTGAATATACAAATGGGTGATACGTAGGCCATAGATAAAAATAAAAACCTGGGCTGGGGATTTACCACAGTGGCACAGCACTTGCTTGGCAAGCGTGAGGTCCTGAGTTCGATTCCCAGTACCCCACCCCCCAAAAGAGACAAATCTGACCCACAGTCTGGAGCGACAGGCCAGGAGAGTAACACAGTATCTGTAGAAAGTAGCCCAAGAATCCATCCTGCTCTCCATACGTCAGACCTGTACAAACTGAAATCACTGTGGAAAAGAATCCAGGAAGCCAAACAATAATCCTACAATGAGTGTCCCCAAATGACCAGGGCTTGAATAATAATTGACAATTCCCTAATTTGCATTCCTAATTCAGGTTAGGACCAAAAAGAGAAAGCCAGATGTGCACCCCTAACCAATCCCAGAGTATGCCCTAGGTAGACACCCCATCTGCAGCTTCCTGTCACCAGGAGGCCCCAATCAGAGAACCTCTGGACACTTCTCTTTCCTGCAGCACGAAGCCATCCCACCCCTCTGCCTGCCTGCGAGTCTCTCCAAAGTCCAGTGACAGTGACTGCCCGGCTTACTCTATGAACTGAGGGGAAGTAGCTTTGCTTTCTCATTTGTTCTCTCCTCTCCACTATGATTTATCTGCCTTCTGTTTCCACACTCACCTAGTTTTCTAGACATGGCACTCACTGTTGTGGATGAGGCATGAAGGGTTTTAAACCCAGATCAATTGTTAGAGCTTCTGTAAGCTGCTTCCAAGAGAGGCTAAGAGAGGGCATTTGCTCTAAGCCTGAGCGCCCCTAATAAGCCCAAGAAAAGCAAACATGCTTCCTTACTGGGGTGCATAGCACCCAGGCTAAGAGGAAATGTACATTCTAGTGGGGACAGAGCTACAGGGATAATTTAGGATGTGCCCAGAGAAAACTGCCACAGGAGATGATCACCAACAAATACAACGCCTCTGGGAGAGAAAGGACGGGGCTCCAAGAGGAGCTGGAAGCCTTGTAAGAGAGGAGCAGCTACCACAGGCGTCACTGCTCTGGGTAGTGGGGCAAAAGAAGAATTCCACAGCCTGCACCCAGATGTAAAGGGCTGTGTGCTGCAGGGGAACACGCTGACCAACTTCTCAATGTAGGGGTCACCTTGGTGGCAGTTCAGTGTCCACCTCAGGTGTCTAACACCCGTCTTAGCCTGCCCAGCACCAGGCAGGACCATGGTCAGAGCCATCCTGTCCTGTGTTTTCCCTGCATGGGGACAAAGCCACTTGGGGGAGTGGCTCAGGGGACCATTGAGACCAGCCATGGACTGCACTGGAACATGGAGGGAGACTGCGTGCTGAGAGCCAGAACACACTTCTGAATCCAGGTTTTGGAAGTTGCATCTGAAATCCAAATCTCTTGCCTTTGTGAAGTTCCACAATCAAACTCAGGCAGTGCTGGGATTCAGAGGAGAAGACTGACTTTCAAAAGTAGGAGGACAGTTCCAAGAAAGGTCTCTATGTTTCCTATAAGCTTCATAGGAAGATGAGCAAAGTGTATGGTTCACCCCAGGTGGGATCCTGAAACAGTGGAGAAAAACAAGGAAATCATGCGATGAAATATGGAGTTTAGTTAACAGTAGTGTATGGGTTCACTAGCTAGGACAAACCTTTGGGCAATTGGAGTGTAGTGTATACAGACTTCTCCAAAATATCCTTGCAACTTTTCTGTAAATTTAAAACTATTAAAAAATTCACCATTTATTTAAAAAATAAAGTGCCCTAAAAATTAGATCATCAATGATGACTAGATCTTGATTCTTTTCTCACTAGAAATTTTTAAATAAAAATAATGTCAAAAGTATAAGATATCCCCAAAACTCTAATCTAAATTTGAATTGAAAGATAAAGTAGGGATAGGTCATAATGTACACGTAATGCATCCACAAAAGTGGTTTTTGAAGTGTTTATAATCAATAATTGTCAGGGTTAAAACCCCAAACCATTGTTATTTATAATTTTTTTACAATGTTCATGATAAATGTTAAGGTAGCAAAGTGGAAATATTTATTATAAAATGTATGAAATATTGTAAATTGGGTCAAATTTTAAAATTTCACTTTAAATTTGGATTTCGTTTCTCATTGGTGTTGGATTTAACTTAATCTCTACAAAGTAATCTATTTTAACCAGAGTGTAAATTAAAGCACGTTCTTCAATACATAACTACTAGCAATTTGTGGTTCCCTAGAGAGATCACCAAGCCATGCAGAACATATGTAGCTGCAGTAGATCAAACGCCCACGTTCTCAACAAGACATTACTGTGAGCCATGAGTTGTCCATCATAAATCAAGCCCCATTAACAGCTAAACATAAGGAAAAAAAAAAAAGAAAACGATTAGCAAATGTATTCGTAGGCCATCAAGCAATCATTTATGCCAAGTTTCAGTTTTCACTAGAAATCCACCATAAACATACTTAGATATAACAAAGCTAACTCAAAGATCTAAAGAAAAATCACTTGCTTTCACATTTTCACATATAGCTTTAACAAGCTTAATTAGGTGGAAGTGACATAAAACAATCTCAGGTGTAAAAGCTGTAAGAAGATGGGCACAAACACATAGCCATGACCATCACCAAGCGAGTCAAGCGATTGCCCATCCACCACGGTCCTCGTACCCTTTGGTAGTCCTTCCTTCTCTTGAGCACTTCCTTCTTGAGCCAAACACCAAAAATACTTACTCAATTTTCTAGAATTTTAGGTGTGGGAATGTATTTGCCAATACACATACACATTCAGAGACTATAATTCTTCCACTCAAGGTATTTTATGACATACTCATGCTTTTATATTAATACAATATTTTGTGCTTTCTGGTGGCTGGGTAGTATTCCAACTATTTCACAGGACAGATTATACATCATCTTATTCTCTCAATCCTGTGTTAACCAGACTTGTCTTCCCTCTTCGAGAAGGTTGAGTTTTTTGCCTCATGCTTTTAGAGTGGGGTTTCATCCTAGAGTACAATTCAGAAAAGGTGAAAGCAGTCAATGCCCCAGAGAAAGACGTGCTGAACACTCATTCAGTCGATCAACATTAACTCAGTGGCAATCAGTTATGATGACAGGATGCATCCACAATATGGTAGCATGAAATGGGACTTTACTCTGTGGCATCCCTTCCAAATACCAGCAAAGTCTGGGGAAATGTGAAGGCTGCAGCCTTAAGGTGGCCAATGACTAAGTGTAACAGCTGGATGGGTCCTGGAACAGAACATAGGACACTGGGTAGAGGCTAGAGAAAGTGCAATCCAGTGTGGGCTTACAGTGATGCACCAATGTTGCAATAAATACACCAACTAAGGTCAAAGGCCAAGAATGGGGAAAGGTGGGAGACGTAAGTCCCATTTCTCCAATTATTTTTTACATTTAAAAGCATTCCATTTTTAAAGGTTAAAAATACAGAAATAGCTTGTCAGAGTGTTTGAATTTATATAATTTATTTATGCTTTTTCTTGGATGTAGTGGGTGTTGTAAATTTAAAGGTCATTTTCTAAACACCTTATAATACAGATTTCTTATCAACTACGATAAATCTTCTGATTACCTACTTCTAAGAAAGTATGTGTTCCCTCTACTGCTGTTTTTGCCCAAATGTGTTACTATCATGAGAAGTCACTGCTTCGAGTCACAAAATGTAGGTAACATTGCCCATCAGGGTCTCCCCTGACATAGAATCCTCTTTCCTTGAGTGACTTCTGAAACTGAAATTCAAACTGCAACAAATATTATTGTGAAGTTTTCATAAATTTTGAAAAATTTCATAGAACTGAAAATGCTTAATGAAACAGAAAAAAAAAGTCACTTCTTTCCATAGACTGAATTAAAAACAACAAAATTGAGTATTATACCAATGGCCTTCAGTGACAGTTTATATTTTGACTGTTGCTTATTCATCACATGCCCATACTGGGAGAATTTGATTACACGAATATTGTAAAATGTTACTGAGGAGGGTGGTAGTATGTGCAGGTTGAGAGAGCAGATTCTTTTTTTTTAATGGAAAAAAAATTTCATAACAAATTAATAGGAGAATAACAACAGTTAAAACATTGCATATTATTATCTTTAAAGTAGTTATTCAGAGAACATGACACGTGCTTAGAAGTTTCTCCAATCAATATTAGCACAAACCTACCTTTTCAGTGAACTAAGAGACCCTACTAGTAAGATTGACTTGCATTTTTTTCCCTTTTCTCTACTGTTCTTTCCCCTGTCCCTCATCCTAGTTCCTTTTTCCTTTGGAACAATTTTTTCCCATTTCACAGTATCCATTGTACATTTTAGACCTTATTACTCTTGTAGTTTCTCACACCAGGGAGACAATACCGTTTACACATGTGAGTGTGATTTATTTCACTTATAAGTATGGTCTCAAATTTCATCAATTTACCTGTAGATGTCTCAAGTTTATCCTTTGTTATGGTTTGAGTCTGGATGTCCCCCCAACACCTCATGCAGTCATGGAGGCAGGCTTCTAGAGTTTGTGAGTAACTCATGGTCCAATGCTGGCATTATGGGTGTGAGTGCTGCACCCAGGTGGATGTGGTCTACATATAATATAAGGGACAGAAAGAGTCTTCTCCCTGGGCTCCTCCCCTTTTGCTCTTGTCACTTTTGCTGTCATCTGCTGCCAGGAATTGTTGTCCTCTGCTAAGTGCCACTCTGCCTTGGAGCCAGCTGATTAAGGACTGAAACCTCTACAAACTGTGAACTAAATAAACCTTTCCTTCCCTAACTTTAGGTGTCTGGTATTTTGTCCCAGCAATGAGAGAAAAGTAACTAAGACATCCTTCTTTATGACTGAGTAGTAAACCATTGTGTAATAATACCATATCTTTTTTTTACCCATTCTTTGGTTGATGGGTGTTTGGGTTGTTTCCAAACTTCAGCTAATACAAATTGTGCTGCTGTAAATATGGGTGCACATATATCTCTGTGCTATGATGTTTTTAATTCTTCTGGAAAGATACCCAGATTTTGACCACTGCACTCCTTACTGGCCATGTGATCTCTGGTTAGTTATTTAACCCACAGCACAGATGTATTCCTTTTATTAAACAGGGATAATCAAGGACCTGCCTCGTAGGACCTTAATTGTTAACTGTTGCTATTGTGTCATATCTTTTAGTTCTAAGTAGATCTAAAGCCTGCCATACAGTGTTGCTATTTATTTTAAAAGTCAGTAGTCTTTTAAATAAATCACCAACACAAAGAATGCCCTATCTTTTGTTGTTAGTCAATCATTTGTTATTTATGCTGCTCACTTGCTTGGAGACTGAAGTTTACAACTGGGTTCATTTCTTTTCAGTCTAAAAAACAGCCATTAACCTCTCCCCTCATGCACGTGTGCTGGTGGCCCACGGTCTCAGCTGCTGTTAGCATGAAGACACCTTGCTTGTCCTCATTTGTTAAAGCCATGGTGATGGTTTAAATGTGGTTTGCTTCCTAATGATTTACGTGCTGGGCACTTGGTCCCTGGTTGCCGTTAGGAAATAGTGGGGCCTTTAACAAGTGAGATCTAGGGGTTGATCATTAGAACACTGGGGCACCATCCTTGGGAGGAATTGATATAGTTTCTGGGGACTCTGGTTCTTTCTCAAGGACGTTTTGTTGTAAAGATTGATCCCTCTCCAGCCTCTGGCTTCTTGTCTCACAATGTGATCTCCCCTTCTACCACAATGCTACTCACACTAATGTGACAGAATCCCAGTGGGGATTCACACAAGTGGTTGGACAGATGGGGCCGCCTGATGTTTGACTTGCAGTGTCTGAAACTGTGGACTTAATAAACCACATTTCCTCTTGCCTCATACCCAGCCTTGGGTATTTTGTGATAGTGTTGGACTAATACTGCTATCATTTAAAAAATGCTTTACTCTGTACTACTTTTATAGTGTTATACTTTTGAGGGACTAATTACAAGTCTTCTGGATCATTTGATATTGTTCACAATCTCCAATATCTGGTCACTTTTTCCAATCTGCCTCTTTTTATTCTGAAGATGACATCATTTCTATTATCTGTCTTCAAGTTTACTGACACTTTAATCTTCTAATTCCAGGGCTGGGGATATAGCTCAGTGGCACAGCACCTGCCTGGCAAGCACGAGGTGGTGAGTCTGATTCCCAGTACCCCCACAAAAGAACAATCTTCTAAGTCCAGTTTATTGATAAGCAGTCAAATAATTTTTCCATTTGTGCTGCTAAAATTTCCACTTTCAGAATATCCATTTGGTTCTTTTTTATAATTTCTGTATTGCTTATGAATTTCCTTTCTTGTTCCTTCAATAAAAGCACAAAGAAGCAAAAGCATCAAAACAAATTCTGAGCAAGATCAAAGCTGGAAACACAGCATTTCTTGATTTTAAACTGTAAAGCTACAGAATCAAACTATTATGACAAAGGCATAAAAACAATCAAACAAAACATAGAACATTTAAACAAAACAAAGAACCCAGAAATAAATCTGCATATTTATGGTCAACCAATCTTTAGTAAGGATGCCAAGAACACACAAAGAGGAAAATAAGTAAATACTGGTGGGAAAACTGTATATATGCATTCAGGGAAAACAAAATTGGACTGCTATTTCACATCATATATAAAAATATACTCAAAATGGATTAAATACATTAGTGCAGGACCTGAAACTGTAGCATTATTAGAAGAAAATAGAGGGAAAAATGTTGACATTGGTAAGGGCAATGATATTTTGAATATGAGACCAAAAACACAGAGATCAAAGGTAAAAATGGACAAATAAGATTGCAGTAAAAGCAAAAGCTTCTACACAGCAAAGGCAACACTCAACAAGCTAAAGAAACACCTACAGAAGGAACAAGCATATTTCCAAACCATATAGTGCTTAGTAACTAAATGATATAAGAAACTCATATAGCCCAGTAGCAAAGGAATGAACAAATCAATATGAAATAGGCAGAGGTCTAAGCAGACATTTTTTTAAAGAAAAGCAGACCAAAGGATAACAGCCATATGAAAAGGTACTCGGTATCACTAATCAGCTGGTAAATACAAATCTAAACCACAATGAGATATCACCTCCTTGTTGTTGGCTATTATCAAAAAGATTAAAGGGGGTTGCAAAGATGGGGAATAAGGAGAAATCTTGCATGCTACTGATGGAAATGGACACTGATGTAGACATTATAGGAAATTCAATAGTGTTTCCTCCAAAATTAAAATATGTGTGGAAGTTAAAGTGGAGTTCAGCTTGGTTTGAGGCTCTACTGGGGGAATTGGTGAGGCATACTTCTGGGTATATCTGTTTGGGTAGTAGAGGGTGGGGCATAGAATCAATGTATAGTCCCTCATGTCCTGATCTCTGGCACTGATTCCCCATTCTGCTTTCTGACTTCCATGAACTGAGCAACCTTGCTACATCAACCCCTTATACTACGATGTTTCTTTCTTGGGGCTAGATGACCATGGACTAAATTCTCTTAAAACCTGAGCCAAATTAAACCTCTTTGCCTTTAAACTATGAGTGGAAGATAGTGTTTCCTAGAAAAAGGAAAACTGTCTAATACAGAAAATTGGCACCAGAGAAATGGGATTGTGGATGTTTCTGTATTTATATAGCTTAGAAGTTTTTGAAACAAACATGCAGGACGAATGAAATGTTTGAATATTTGGATTAAAGAAGTCTTATAATACTATGAGTGGAGCCTAATTCTGGTCAGAGCTCAGAGATATAGAATGTTGATAAAAGCACAGACAGTGAAACCCAGACTCAGGATGTTTTAGTTAGGACCAATGGTTACCCTGGCTGTTAGATTAGAGGCTGTGTGTGCTACACACTGACAGAAAATTTATCTATATTTTGCTCATGTCCTGAGACTCTTCAAGAGACTAAGGTTAAGGGTTATGGAAAAACTGATCTGGTGGATAAAATTTTGAAACTTTCCAACATTCATTTGTTACATGGGTACTACTGGGTGCTTTTATCTTGATTTCCAGAAAGAATCATAAGCAAAAAACACAGTAAACAAATTTGAAAAACTTAAAATTTGCCCCAAAGGAACCATGTAACAATTGGAGGCAAAGGAGTCTGGGTTGCTGAGGAGATTGGTACCATTAAAAAGAAACCAGGTACTTTGTACGTGGACAAGACAAAAAATGCCTTGAAGGCATCTCAGAAATCAGCAAGCCCATCCTTCCAGGATCATGTGTGCCAAAGTGTAAACCTTTCATTTGGGAAGACAACACTTATGTCCTCTGTTTCAGAAGGTCCAACTATGGAATTGGTTCTATAGAACTCTTTTTACCATGTTTCTTCATCCAGGTACTCAGAGCCACAGCAGCCATGGTCCAAGGGGGCCTGGCTATTGGTCACAGTGGCAACAAACTTTGCTTTCATTTGCTTGATACTGTATTTACCAGCATGCAGAATGCAAGAGTTGTGGGCTTTTATAAGCTGCCACCCAGATTTTAAAGGAAGGTATCTTAGTAACTTTCTCATTGCTAGGACAAAATTCCCAGCAGTTACAACTTAAAGGAGCAGAACTTTATTTTGGCTCATGGTTTTAGTTTATGGTCAGCTGACTCCAAAGCCAAAAAAGTATGAGAGAGGGGTATGGTGAAGAACATGGTGCTCAAGCCATGGCAGCCAGGAAGCACAGATGGAGGATAAGACTAAGCAATAAAAACATACCCTTCCAGGTCAGGTCCACAAGGACCCACTTCTTCTAAGCAGTCTCCACCTCCTAACAGTACATTTAGCTATGAAATCTTCAGTGGGTTAATCCATTGATGAATATAGTGCCACTATGATCCAGTCACTCTCCAAAACACCTGAGATTGTTGGAGTACATTTGAGATCCAAACCACAATTAAAGGCATGGAAGACCAGGCAAAGAGAAACTAAGAAGGCAGTGTGGAAAGCTATTGACATGAAAGGTGCAGTGTAAACTAAAGGATGTCAGAAATGCCAGGAATGTTGAACATCTGCTGAGGAAAGCTGCAGGCTATGAGTGAAGCAAACTCAAGAGAGAAGCCCCATGGGCTTCAAACAGTAAGGCAAAGGGGCTTTGGGCCCCTCAAGTCCCCTAGATCTGGCTTCCCACCCCCATATGTCCCAGTTGCTTGGTGTGAGACTACAGGAATTAATGTATGCTCTGTTATATTTTGTTCTAGGATTCTGACTCTCTTCTATTCCCACATTCCTCTCTTTTGATATGGAAATGTTTACTCACTAAAACTGTAATTTAGGACTGCGTAACTTGCTTTTTATTGTTTGCAGTTGTTCATAGCTAAAAGTTTGCTTGAGTCTTAGAAGAGACTTGAACATGGTATTATGAAAAGGATGGGAAGTGTTGAGATTTTGGAGAAAGGATTGTTGCATTTCTAGTTATACATAGGACACTTGTATTATGTTAGGTTGCTACTGTCTTTATTGGCAATTAAGTAGCTTAACAAGAGACTGGGTATGAATTTGACAAGGAGTGAGATGTCGAAGTTAAGGAAGAATGTTATCTTGATTGTGTTTGGGATCTGCCTGAGGGCTTGGTGCAGCACATTTCTGGGTGAAGTGTTTAAGTGTAGGTCATAGAGGTGTGGCAATGGGGTCCCCTCCTCTATGGAACTATTCTGCCTCTCTGCTTCTTAGCTCCCAAGAAATAATTTGCTTTGTTGCAAAACCTCCTTCTGCCATGATGTGTCTGCATTGGAGCCTGCTGATTATAGTTCAAATACTCTGAGCATCAATCCAAATTAAGCATCTGCTCCTTCAAGTGTGACTGTTGGGTGACTCACCTTCCCACCACAGAGCACAGTACTCAACACCCACAGCTTAAAGTAGGGGAGGTTTACTTGGGCTCACAGTTTTAAGGGGTTTAATCCACAGTTGACTGGTTGCAAGGCAGGAACAGCATGGTGGAAAGGCATACTGGAGGAAAACTAATCAACCAATGGCAGTGAGGAAGCAGAGAAAAGGAGGAGAATATACTCTTCCAGGTTATGGACTCAATGATTGACCTCATCTGACCAGTCATCCCCTCTGAACGCATGAAGCTGTGGGTGACAGTTTAGATCTCAGTTATATCACTGAGACATCTTTTGTTTAGCAATCTCACTTTTGGGTATATATTTAAAGGAAATGAAAACAGCACTTTTAATAGCTATCTCCACTTTCATGTTAATTGCAGCATTATTTTTAAAAAGCCTAAATAGCTGGGGATCTAGCTCAGCGGTCTAAGCGCCTGCCCGGCAAGTGCAAGGTCGTGAGTTCAATCCCTGGTGCTGCAAAAAAAAAAATAAATAAATAAAAATAAAAAGCCTAAATATCAAAACAATTAAATTAATTATATGTGTGTGTATCAGCATTGAAAATGAAAAATCTTGTTTTTTTGATGAATATTGATGAAACAGGACATTATATTAGGTAAAATTAGACAGATGTGGATGCATGATCTCACTTATATGTGAAATTTAAAAAAGTTGAACTCATAGAAACATCGAGGAGAAGTGGTTTCCAGGAGCTGGAGGCACAGAGAGTAGGAAAGATGCTCCTCAAAGTATCAGCATTTCAATCATGTAAGGTCTGCAAGTTCCAAAGTTCTCAGGGGCAACAATGTGACTGTAGAAAACAGCATTATCTCATGGGCAGCAGTGTGACTATAGAAAGCAGCATTATATTGGACATTCTCATGGCTTCCAGAATTTAGGCTCTACTTATAAAAGATTTTACCATTTATAATATCAAAATTATAAACCTCGTTTTGCTGGTAATTTAATTTCTTTTTACATTGAACTTTAGGAATATCTGAAGCATGAACACAACTACATAATTTTCAAAAGGACTGGTTATCCCTTCCCCTGAGTAAGCATTTTAAAATACATATCTAATCACTTATTTAGATGAATTAACACAAAACGCCTATTTAAGAGTAGGCATTGTTAGGAAATACTAAACACACACAGATTTGTGATATCCTCTTCTTGCTTTAAATAATGTAAATCCATGTATGTTTTAATGTATTGGAGACTTATTCTCCCTATTTCTCTTTTTACAGACTATTTCCGTGGAATGCTGCTATCCTCATATCCTGCCCACGTGCTACAACACATCTTGCTGTCCTGAGTGGAGTGCGAGTGAAAGGGCAGGCAGGTGGCACTCCCAGTATTGCCATGTGGCCAGTGATACTTAGCCATGTTCATTGTTCCCTCTGCGCTGGCACCCACCAGGGCCCAGCTAGTGAGGTCTCATCAGGTGCATGTGTCATGCAGATGACAACCATACAAGCAAAAATTCACATTGACCTGAGTGAAGAATTTTGCATTTTAACTATGCTGTCGCTGTCACTTGCTAGTGGAATAAAGGTTAGTGTATCCATCCTGATGGCATGATTCATATATGTATTTATTCACAAGAATTTTAGAATATCTTTCCAGCTTTCAATATGTTCTAGTAGATGTGGAGGAGCAGCTGATTAATCACATAGAATAATTCAAAATAATAGACACATTTGGGTTATCAGAATTTCTTCTTCAAGAACAGAATGTGTCTTTCTATTTAAGTATTTTTACTATGACAGTAGGGGAATTTTTTGACATGGCATAATTTATTCCAGTGTTTCCCTAATAAGCAGTTTGTAATTACTTTTGTCTTTAGTCTATTTATAGTGGTATAATGAAAATATTTTACATAAATATTTGACATGACTTCTAATTAAGTCCACACCATAAATTCATGGAGCAGGACTACTAAATTAAAAACAATAATGATCTGGAGCCTCTATTATTATCTAATAATATATTAGAAAGTTTGCATGACTTTACTCTCCCCCTCGCTGTATTATATATGCTGACATTTTATTGCAATTTTACTATTACTAAATTTTATCTCTAGTAAAACAGTCAGATGAATGGAGACAGGCATGGGTAAAAATGTTATACATTTTTAATTTATTTAGACAGTAAAATGCATATACACACTTAAACATACTCTCACATTGACATATACTTCATACACATATTTTTGGGCTGTTGATTTCTAAGTGAGATAGAAATCATTATCTGGACAGTTCTATTACATTTGTTCTTTCTTACTGTCCATGCTACTTAATCCACTGGTGTACTTCAATGCAAACCCCAGACATCCTATCATTTTGCCCATAAATTCACGGCAAATATCTAATGATTAAACATGAGAAGTGCAGTACTTTCTTAATGTCAAGTAATATGCACTCATTCAAATTGTGTCACCTGTATCACAAATATTTCATTGGTTCTAAATATTTTTCTGGTCCCTTGTTTGTTTTTCCTGTATTCTATTCATTTTAAAAATCCAGGATTTTTTTTTAAATTTAGCAAAGTCTTAGTAATTAATAATAAATGCAGTTAATTACCCTTCAAACTCTCTTCTGTCTGTGTGTCCAGTACTTTGATTCTCAGTGATCAGGTATCTGTCACCTCCCATTGAAACCAACAACACTTTAGTGGGGACGCGGGTTCTTTTTCCTAACTGGTGTCTGAGCTCTGCTGGGGTGCTGTCATTGGTAGGTCACTTTTAGGCCCAGACTTTAAAACATATTTTAGAACAGCAAAACCTAGTTTGACTACATCTGTTCCTTTCCCTTGTCTGGCAAGAGCATACATTAAGTATTTTATAGGTGTAGGCATCGTCTGAGAAAAATACAGCAATTTTTATCATTTTAACTTTAAGATAAACAGTGTCACACTACATGTATACCTATGTTTTTGAGACAGTTTTAATTCAATATTTTTCTCAGATGTACAAACACATACACATAAATCTCCTTACCCATAGGAATACACTATAAGTTATTTATCCATCACTCTATCAATGGTATTTTAGATTTTATAAAGTTATCATTACAAATTAGACTGAAACTAACATGTCAGTGTATGTGTTATTCCAAATGTGTGATCCATTTTACCTTTGTCAGTCATGGGATAAAAGCATCTTTATTTTTTAATTATATAATGTCAAATAACTTTCAAAAGCATTTATACCTCCTTACCCTACTGGCAACAGTACTTGATGACTTTTGTTCAGTAAAAATTAAATTCTATTGAACTACTATTTCCTTGTTAAGGTGCTTTCCCAATTGTTAGAGGAATTGAGGATCAGTTCATGTTGTTAACAATTCTGTGTACTACCTTGATTATCTGTTAAGATCTTTTGCCTCCCTTTTCTGTTATGAAATTCTGTATTCTTCTATCAATTTGCAAGATGTTGATCATATTGTGAACATCAATTGTTTGCAATAGTCCTTGCAATTTTGTCCTTCTAAACTGTAGATTCTTTTACTAAGACTTGAATGTCACAGAGAAGTTTTACATTTTAATTAAATATAACTTTTTCTTTGTGATTTATGCTTTTTATTTTTCATAGAAACAGTATCCTGTATTAAAAGAAAACCAATATATGTAGATAAAAACATGGACATATAAATATGTAGATATAGATACAGTTATCTACAAATTTATATAAACATTTAAAACAGTGCCCTAATGTGTGTGTTTTAAGTCTATTTAAGTGCACTTGGGCTTTTTTTTTGTTTTGTTTTGTTTTTGTTTTTTTGTTTGTTTGCAGCACCAGGGACCAAACTCACAAACTCACAACTGCCAGGCAGGCTCTTTGGCCACTGAGCTAAATCCCCCGCCCTTCTCTTTTTGAGACAGGGTCTCACTGTGCCATTCAGGCTGGCCTTGAGCTCACTTTGGAGCCCAGGCTGGTCCAGAACTCACAGCGATCCACCTGTCTCTGCCTCCTGCGTGCTGGGATTACAGGCGTGAGCCACCACACCTGGCTGCACTTGGGTTTTTTCTCACCAGAATCAAAACAGTTTTTCTCCTGTTATCCCAGCATTCATGTCATTCTTAGGTTTCTTACACTCATGTTTCCATTTCTTGCCTCAGTTTCATTCCTTTCAGATTCATTTACCTCTCCCTGAAGAAATGTCAAAGCCAATACAGTGTATGACAGGTCATGATGTTCTATTCCTATTTTTCCTTCAATATTCTTTGTTGCTCTTAGCATTTAATTTCCCTGCATGAATTTTAGAATTAGCTTATCAGATTTTATTTTAAAATGCTTATCAGCAATACCAGGATATATCAGGATTTGGAGGAAACTATTTTAAATATATAGATTAATTCTGACATAATCAAATTTTTCTTTTGGTTATTCCCATATCCCTCATGCTGTTCATCTTCTTTCCTTTCTGATTAACATTTTTCAATTTTCTTCACACATGGCTTTTACCTTTGTGATTCTTTTCTTATTTTTTAGATGGCTGTTATAAACTTTTCTGGTCCCTTTCTACTTCTTACCTATCCTCCTAGTTACTCCTCCAGATTTGTGGAGGTTAGATTGACAGTTCAAGGCAGGAAATGCAGAAACCGTGACGCTTGTCATTCTAGATGGCACCATTTGAGAACCAGGATTCCATTTCTCCAGATTCTGTAAACAGTGTCACAGCCACTAACAATGAATCTGGTTATAGAAGGCAGTTCCTGGGAAGTGTTGCCTTCACTCTCAATCAGTGAAGATGGGCATGGTGGACAGCTGACCTCCAGACATAATCAGACTTACAGTGAACACTGAGTCAGCAAGAAAAGATGCCTGTCCTTTTCTAGTTTTATTTTTATTAGTACATGTTTGCTGTACATACTAATCACATTCATGTTGGGAAGTTGGCGTGTGTACGTAAAACATCTTAATGCTTTTTATGTCCTCTACATCCTCATAGAATTGAGCATTTTGTGGCAACATTTATTTTAACCTGCATGATTGATACAGCATATTCCTGACTTGTGAATGAAATCTAAATATATCGACATTGTTATTGTATGATCTACTGTAACACAGTTACTCGAGTACTGCTTATGTGAATTGATCTTTTAGGAAGTACTTTACAGTAGGGTTTTATTAATACTAATAATGTGTTTATAGGTTCTAGTAGACTTGCTGTGTAGATTGTCATAGCTACATTACTTCTTTTGTGGTTTTCTTACCATTTATACTATTTTTCCTCTGCTTTGCATTGAAAAGACATGTTTCATGGAGTAAGACATGTTCCTTAAACATTTGCTGAGCAATAATGGAATAGTAATATTCATGTCTTGATCTTTTGTTGATGGAATAGCTATCAACATATCTTTCAGAATTATGGCATTAAGTGTGTGTCTCTGAAAATTAACCATTATCTGGTAGTAAAATTTCCGTTTAATTCTATTTATAAGATTTTAAAAATCGTGAATGACACTATGTTTTATCAAATATTCTTTATAGATTTGTCATAAAACTAAAGGCTTATAATGGCTCATTTAAGGGGAAAGGGGGCATTCGAGGCAGGATCTCGTTATGTAGCACAGGCTGGCCTGGTTCTCACAATTCTCCTGTCTCAGTCTCTGGAGTACTGAGATTATAGACATGTGTTGCACTGTCCTATTTTTAGAGTGTTTCCTAATCAAGGTAATTTCATGTTGTGGATATTTTGCTCTTAATCTTTTGAGTCGCTTTCTCATTTTTCTCAAAAGGAAGATAGGATTTTTGTCTTTAACTGTACTAAATGACATCTCTATTTGAATTACAAAGATGTATAAAATTTTAGGTAGCATGAGTTTTGTAATCTTACACTTAGTTGTGAATTTTGATTTAGTCCTTCACGGGGTAGGACTTAGGAGCTGGAAGTCTGACTCTTCTACTGAAGCTCTAATCTCTAACTTCATTAACCCTGACTGAGTATTCTGCGGCCCTTCGTCATCATGTCTTTGGGAGAAGGTTTGAATGTCTGATAAACTCATCCTCTATGATAAGTTAATTCTGTTTTTAAGCTGCTAGCGGAACAAACTGAAATGCTTTCTGAATTCTGTTGCTTTCTTTCTTCCTCCTTCCCTTTTGTCTCCATATGCAGAGTGGGATGATCACAGAGTTTGGAATCCCACAAACACCTTCGCTACAAGGTGCACACCTATCACACCCACGTAAGCACTCCCCTCCCTTAGGCAGACCTTCAATGAGTAAGAACCAGCCAGCTCCCACATTACATGGCCACTTGAGAAAAAGGGGCGAGGGTTTAATTCCCCCT
>RJWT010021260.1:0-17650 GCA_004365215.1 Cuniculus paca | reverse complement strand
TGCTACTGAGCTAAATCCCCAGTCCCCCTTGACCCCAAATTAGAATAAGGCTGGGCATGTTCATTGTCCAGCATGAAGATCTTTCCAAAAGATATTTTTTTAATTGGATTGTCTCCTGCCAGGGTTGTATATTCCTGGATGGCAGCCGCCTCATGGATACATTACCTGTTAAGGCACATGCATAACCTTGACCCCACATTATTAGTTGTACTGGTCTTTCCCATACATCAAAATGAAGGAATTGAGCAGAAGACAGGCATGTTTGTGCCAGATGTTTGATATCATAAGGTGTCAATTGATATGTATCCAAAACATTTTGTAGGAGTCCCACAGTAAATGAACTTTGGATTCCATTGTTAAGCATACTTTAAGATTTTTTTAGCAGTTGTATTTCAAAAGGCATATGAACAAAATAGTCATGGTCATTAGCATCTTTTTGAATTCCAATTGGGAGGCAAGCAGGGGTTCCAATGTTTTCCCCTTTTGCAGCTGCTTCTCTCCTTAAAACCTGCAAGCTTCTGGATAAAGTCCTCTGTGATGTTCTTTGTAAAGGCCCTGGCTCCTTTATGTCCTCCATGTCTGTACCAGAAGCTATTGACTGCGAGCTCTGTAAAGGACTCAAAACTGAATGAATCAGATTCCAAGTTGAGAACTTCTCAGGGGAAATGATTTTTGCAGCATTATGTGCCTTTTTTAGATTCTTTCCAACTCTTTCCCAATTATCAATATCTACAGTGTCTGAGGAAACCATGGGTTATATTTGGTTACCTCTTATAACATTTTTGCTAGATCTTTCTTTGGCACATGAACCCCTGAGTGTTTGAGCAGGCCTGTTATATGCATCTTTTTTTCTTGGCTGAAAAACTTTGCCCCATTTTACTCCTGAATAAAACAGCTCGTTCACAGCAGACAGACTCACTTTTGTGCTTTCCTCTCTTCTCCAGGTGTCCCCAGTGGAGTTTCTGTCCTGTGAAGGCCTTCTCCATTTCCAAGGCTTTCCACTCTCAGGCTAAAATTCCTAGTCCAAGTATTTCAGGTCCCTGTACCAGGTGCCAGTTATCAGGGACCTGGCCAAGATCCCCAAACTCCCAATGGCGTATGGTGAAGGCTTAAATAAATGAGACAAGTGGTATGATTTTAGGGCCTCAGGAGGGTCAAAACTCTTGAACAGAGTTCAAGACTGTGGGGGCTGAGATAAGGAATGTCTCTGGATGGCCCATATTTATTAGGTCTTTATTTTTTTTTGTTGTTTTGTGGCACCAGGGATAGAACTCATGACCTCATGCTTGCCAGGCAGGAGCTTAGGTCATTGAACTAAATCCCTGGCCCTTGTCTTTTAGAGACAGGGTCTTACTGTGCCATTCAGACTGGCCTTTGGCTCACTTTATAGCCCAGGCTGATCTTGAACTTGCAAGGATCCTCCTGCCTCAGCCTCCCAAGTGCTGGGATTACAGGTGTGCACCATCAGGCCTGATGGTTATTTTTTTAAACAAGAAGATGGGATACTGAGGGCAGGATATTGGGAGTGGTTCAAGGACTTTTCCAACTAACAGATTATGTTAATTTAGTTGAAGTGTTTTAGGAGAAAATTTCCAGGTGGCATTTCACTACAGGAGTGAAATGCCTGTAGATAAAGCCTTCACTTAGTTAACTGGGGTTGGAGCCAGGTGTTCTCAGCTGTGCTCTTATCTTGCCCTTTGAAGCATCTCTTTGTTCTAGGGTCAGCTATGCCACAGCCCTGCATGTGTGTTCAATTTCCAGCTTCAATGGCGCTTCCAACAGAGACTAAGAAAACAATACAAAGAACTAATGAATTGAAGAGTTGATTCTATGAAAGAATGAAAAAAATTGATAAACTCTTAGCCAAACTTATCCAGAAAAGAAAAACTCAAATTTATCCAATGAGGAATGAAAAGATTAAAATCACTACAGATCTTGTGAAAATTTAGAAGATCACAACACCTACTTCAAAAAACTTTACTCACAGAGACTAGAAAACATAGAAGAAATGGACAGATTTTTAGAAAGATATGAATTACCAAAGCTGAATCAAAAAGAAAAATTTTGAGTAACTCAATATTAGTAAATGAAGTTGAAAAGATAATTAAAAACTTAGCAGAGAGCGTCCAGGTTCTGATGGATTCATGCCTGAATTCTACAAGAAATTTAGAGAAAATTTAATGCTGATACTCCTCAAACTGCTTAGTGAAATTCAAAGTGAAGCCAGGCCTGGTGGTGCATGCCTGTAATCCCAGCACTCAGGAGGCTGAGGCAAGAGGATTCTTGCAAGATCGAGACCAGCCTGGACTACAAAGTGAGTTCAAAGGCCAGTCTAAATGGCATAGCAAGACCCAGTCTCTAAAAGACAAGGACCAGGGATTTAGCTCAGTGACCTAAGCTCCTGCCTGGCAAGCACAAGGTCATGATTTCAATCCCTGGTGCCACAAAAAAAAAAAAGAATTTAAAGGGAAGATATTCTACCTAACTCATTCTGAAAGCAAGTATTACTCTCATACCAAAACCATAGTGACTCAACTAAAAAACAGAAGTATAGGCCAATTTCCCTGACAAACATGGATACAAAAATCCTCAATAAATACTAACAGTATATAGCAAATCATCAAGAAGATAATATATACCATGATGAAGTGGAATATATCCCAGGGATGCAGGGATGGTTCAACATATGCAGACCAATAAACATAATACATCGTATCCAACAGAGCCAAAGACAAAAGTCAGATTATCATCTCAGATCCAGGAAAAGCTTTTGATAAAGCCAACATTCATTCATGACAAAAACCATAGAGAAAGTCAAAATAGATGGTCTTTACCTCAATCTGATAAAAGCCATGTATGATAAACCAACAGCCAACATCATAATAATTGACATAAACTGAAAGCTTTCACTCTAAAATCAGGAAAAAGACCAGGACATCCATTACCACCACTACTATTCAATCTAGTGCTGGAAACATTAGTCAGAGAAATTAGACAAAAACAAATAAAATATGACAGAAAGGAAGAAGTTAAATTATCATTACTTGCAGTTGGTATGATACTCTACATATAAGACCCCAAAAAGTGCACCAAAACACTGAGCTAATAAGCAAATTTAGCAGCTTAGTTGGTTACAGTGTCAACACTCAAAAAACAAAAGCATTCCTGTACACAAACAACCAACTTACTGAGAGAGAAATTAGAGAAACAACATCTTTCACAATAGCATCTAAAAAATGAAATAATAATTAGTCTATCAAAGGAGGTAAAAGATCTACATGGTACTCAGTGATGGTACTCTTTAAAAGGAGTTTGAAGAAGTTATTAGAAAATGGAAAGATATCCTTTGCTCATGAATAGAAAGAATCAACGTTGTGAAAATGGCCATATTCCCCAAACCGTTATATAGACTTAATGCAATTCTGATCAAAATAGCATTAACATGCCTCACAGATCTAGAGAAAATATTCCTAGAAATAATTTGGAAACAGAATAGACCTAGAATAGCAAAGACAATCCTGGGCAAAAAAAGCAAGGTTGGGGCATCACAATCCAAGATTTGAAATTATGCTACAAAGCTACTGTGATAAAATCAGTGTGGTACTGGTAAAACAACTGATCTGAGAATCATTTGAATAGATTAGAAGATGCAGACAGAACTGCAAAGTCACTCAGCCGACTTATCTTTGACAAAGGGGCCAACCATGCTCACTGGAAAAGAGGTACTGGAAAATTTGACTTTTCACATGCCAAAGACTAAAACTAGACATGTGTCTATCACTATACACTAAAGTCAAAATGGACCAAAAATATAAATATTAAAACAGAAACACTAAATCTACTGGACAAGGCAAGGAAATATCTTGAAAAGAGCTGGGGATCTAGATCAGTGGCCTAAGCGTCTGCCTGGCAAGCATGAGGTCATGAGTTCAATCCCCAGTGCCGTTAAAAAAAAAAAAAAAAAAAGAAAAGAAAGAAAAGAAAAAAAGAAATCTTGAAAGCATAGGGTAGACGTGAACAAAACCCAAACTGCATAGGAAGTACTTCAAAGAATCAACACCTGGTATCTCATCTTATTAAAAAGTTATGCACATCAAAAGAAATAATGGGGTTTTTTGTTATCATTGTATATTTGTCTCTTTTGTTTCTTGTTTTTCTTCTATTTTGTTTTGTTTTGTTTTGTTTTGTTTTTCCCTCTTTAAAATAAAATTTTAAAAAACTGAAAAAAAAGAAAAAAAACCAACAGAGTGAAAAGACAACCTATAGAATGGGACAAATATTTTAGCCAACTGTCTCTCAAACAAAGGACATCTATCTAGAACATATAAAAAACTGAAAAAAATCAGGCCCTCCAGATTTAATGACCCAAATCAAAAATGGGCATCTGAAATGAATATGCACTTCTCAGATGAAGAAATGAAAATGACAAAGTTATGAAGAAATGTTTAACATCATTGGTCATTTGAGAAATGTAAATTAAAACAACACTGAGATTCCATCTCCCTCAGAAAGAATGGCTATCATCAAGAAATCAACCAATCACAAATGCTGGTGGGTCTGGGAGGAAAAAGGAACCCTTCTCCACTGTTGGTGAGAATGTAGATTTGTTCAACCACTGTGAGAATCAGTTCTGAGAATCCTCAAAAAAGTAGGATTGGGTATATTCTTAGAAGAACTGAAAACATCATATATACCAAAGAGATATATGTGCACCCAAGTTTATAGCAGCACAATTTTTAATAGCTAAATCTTGGATACAATTTAAATGCCCACCAATTGCAGAATGGATAAAAAAGGATGTGATATTTTTATAAAATGGAGTACTACTCAACTATAGAAAGGATAAACTCAAGACTTTTATAGGTAAATGGATGCAACTTGAGACCATAGTCATAAGTGAAATAAATCAGACTTGTATGAGTAAACATCATATTATTTCCCTATTGTAAAATCCTGAAAGAGTAAGTAAGATCTGAAATGTACAATAGATATTGTGAAAGTGAAAGGGGATAAAACTGCTCACAAGGAAATAACTGGGATGGGGAAAAGAAAAGAAAGAAGGGAAAAGATCATATATAACATATGATCTTTTTTGATATATATATATATATATATATATATATATATATATAAAACCTTTCAGAGTAACCTTATATTCAATAGACACATATAGTGTTCAAAAATTTAAGTTATTTCCTGCCGAGTGTGATGGCACATGCCTGTAATCTCAGCACTGAGGAGGCTGAGGCATGAGGATTGCTGTGAGTTCGAGGCCAGTCTGAATTACATAGTGAGTTCAAAGGTATTCTGAACTGCATAGTGAGACCCTGTCTTAAAAAGTAAATCTTAAAAAAATAAGTTATTTAATAAAGCTTATCATTTGAGAGTTAAATGATTCCTAAAATTTGTTAAAGTTTTCAAATTAAAAAATAGAAATTACTTCTTCAGCACATGCTAAAATATTGTCAAATATCAATTTCCATCCCTCAAAAATTATTCAGAATAAATTATCAATCAAAAGGGGTTGTTATGTTAAGTAAAGCAACTTTTTGACAGAATACTATTAGAATCTCAGAAAAGGAAGCCAAGAGAGATATTTAAAGAGTTCTTGTGTGTTTACTTGTGTAGTTTAAAAGAGAATTATTTAAGTTTAAAATTGATTGAAATCAGACAAAATTTAAACATACTAGGTTAAAAGTGAGGGTAGAATAAGGAATGTCTTAAAGTGAATCTTTTTAGGTAAACTATGCTTTGATAAGCTCCTTGCTTTTGCAAACAGGTGCCTTCATCTGTGTTAATCACAGAATTTACCTCCACGACCCACCCCCCCACAAATGAAACCAACAAAATTAACATTTTATATATTACCTTCCTGGGTATCAATAACCAAAAGACAATCTTTTTTTCATATTGATCCATATGGTCTTATATCACATTAATGTTACTTAACATGTTGTAGATATTGATGTTTTTTCTTCTTTGTATCTATCCTTTTTAGGTTCCAGCCCTATTATAATTTTAGTACCCCAGTAGAAAAAAGAACTTTATGCAATTCAAATTTGGAGCAGTTAGATGGATCAAGCCTTTAATAAAACCATTAATTCATAAAGAATACTGAGATAAATTCAACATTTTTCACAAACTAATAATTCTTACACACACACACACACACAAAGACAAAAAAATAGTGCTACTTGTGAGTTTCCTATTATTGTCATTAAAATAAATTGTGTGGGAAGACCCAATTAGCCTTTTGAAAACAATGATAAAATAATTATATCACACTCAACAATTATTTGATAATAGTCCTAATCTTGGTAAAACAGAAAGACAACTGCCAATTTGGAAAAAGATACAAAAATTTAATTGGAAATTGGAAGCCTTTGGAGATAAACAAGGTTTACTGTTGTTACAAGTCTTGAACTGCAAAGCAGAAATGTGAGATATTGTAATGTTAAACACAGATTGGTGATGAGTACTTGGCCTTGAAGCTAACTTTGTTTATATTGTTTATTTATTTTTCATTCCTGCTATTTCTACTAATCAGACATAATGATATATGTAAACCATTCCATAGTCAAATCTTATGTCCATCAATGTACTTCAAATTGTAGAAAACTGAGAAATGTCATGGATCCATTAGTTATCATGGGCATGCTTCAAGGTCTATGAGCTACTTCTGCATTTTTCTCTCATAAATTATCCACCTAGATCGCTTGGCTATAAGAAAATCACATGATGAAAATCCCAAAATGCAGGCATAATTCAAGGCTTACGATCCAAGTGTTTTTTCAGTAACTAGTTTTACTCAATAGCAGCAAGAATTTGATGTGCTTAAAAAACCTAGTGAAAACATTTTATTGTTTTTCTCCATAGCAGTTAAAATACATCAGCCAGTTCTATAGATGAGACTATTCTCACATAAAAGGATACATATACAACTGTGTAAACCAGAAGTTACATTAAACCATAGTGTGTGCATGAGGTTCTACATATATGGTCTGAATGCTAAATAGATGTTTTTTAACTCCCCTGTTTTTCTTTTCTTCTGTTCTCTCTTCTTCTTCATCTCTCTTATTTTGCTATCCTTTTTCCTTCTCTTTTCTTCCTTTTTTTTTCTATGTAGGGTTTACTGTACAAGGTCAGCTTTAGTGGTTGCCTGTAGAGTCAGGTGTGGAAGAATAAAAAAGGCCATCTATGTGGTTGTGATCCTAAGGACCCAGTCAAAAGTTGAAGGCCTAGAGTTCATTGCAGAGTCCTGTGTGTGTCGTTATCAGGAATCCAAATGGTTTGTGCTGAAGGGCTGAAAAACCTGCATTGCAATGCTGAAAGGTCTGTCCTAGAAGATGGACATCCATAGACAGTGGAGAAGAGTAGGGCTCCTACAAAGGAACAAAAGCAAGACTTTCTTACTCTTTCCTCTTTTTTATTCCACCCAGGTTATAAACCTATTGGTTGTTATCACCCACACCCAAGGTAGGTCTTCCCTCTTTAGCAAATTCATCTTTCAAACACACCTAGAGCTATGCTAGATCAGTCAGCTAGATGTTCTTTCTTGAAGGCAACACCTCAGTTTACTGTCACATCTTCCCTCCTCTCCCTTGCCCTTCCCTTCTTCCTTCTCTTCTTCCTTCTCTTTCCCTGATATCACTGTTACTACATAGCAGCACACTGTGCATTGAAAAGAAGTAAATTCTCAAAATGTATTGAAACCTAAAGGACTACATTTTAAAATACCATATGGAAGCTACATTCTTTTACAGAGATTTGCATCATGTGTATGTTGGCATAATAGACAGTATGTGTATCAAATACTAACTTTGGCTATGTGATATAGAGACAATAGATTTTCTGACAGAGGCAGAACACAACTTTTACATAAAAATGAGTGGCTTTTAGTAGGGAAAAACATTTTTCTCAGTTTAAATCTGTGGCTTTGATCTCTAATATTTGGGTGTCTGGAAATTTATTACAGTTTTGTCATTATTGTTGTCATCATCGTCTTCATTGTAAGAGGTACTTTAGTTATCTTTTAAATGGGCAGCTAACAAGAGACAGGTTTTAAAATGGAGTGGGACTGGTCAGACAAAAAGACAACAGCATGTACACTGGCTTTTCTTATTTCAAGACATGTAGATCACTAAACTCAGGAGAGTAAAAATAAATGCAGGAAAATAGATATTAAGAGAAGGACAGTCTGTTAGAACTCTGACCCAGAGAAGAAACCAAATAGACAGAATGGAATCTACCAAGTAAAGAAACCCTTTCCACATCCATGCTGGGGGCTGAGTAACTGATTATTCTTTTGAACTCTGCATCCGAAAACCTGAGTTTAAACTGGTTGTTTTAAGGCCACAGGGTAACCTGTGATGGATGACCACTGCACACTGAGCAAATTCTCATGTTCTGCTTATCCATAAAAGAATCTTTTATAAGAGTCCACTCTTGTGCTCTGTTTTAGGACCCTCCCAACTGCCAGCAATTTCCTTTCTTCTTATGAATCCATAAAACACTCCTCTTAAGTTCCTTCTTTGTCTGAGATTTCATTCTTTGACTTTGTGAATCACCAACCCAGTTTGGATTAAAACATCATTATCATATAAAGTAGGATTTAGGAATAATTATGTTTGATTAAGATGCTGAAATCCAGGCGTGAACTTTTGTTAAAGCAAACAAACAAAGAACAACCCAAAAAGCCTTTTACTGGTTGCTCAAGGGAAATATTTTTTTCATTAATCATGGAGCTTTCTTCTTTCCTGCTGTAAGTGATTAAAGGTATATGATTCTCTACAACTGAGAAAAATCTACTGATTTTTCTGAATAGCAGAAAACATATTAGAGAAAGAGAATAATGTTGAGTGGTGGAAAGGCTAGTGCCATTTTGTTTTGTTTTGTTTTGATTTGGTTTGCCATGTTGTCGTTTTTCTTCTTCAACTTTGAGCAATGTAAGTGAACCAATTTCACAATTTTCTTTACCTGATTGAAGTTGACAATGTAAGTACAGTTTTGAGCTACTATTTGTAATCAACCCAAGATTACTGCAAACAGAAGAAATAATCAATACTAGGCAAAATGACATAGTCAATGGACCACTTTAAACTTTCACTAGTTTTTAAGATCTTTGAGACCAGCATGACTTCTGAAAGACTAAAATGAAAAATAAAGGAGCAAGTAAAACAGAAAAAGGTCAGTGGCTTCAATTTTTTTCATCAGTTTGCTTACCATAAAACAAAATAAGGGGAAATCATTGTCAAATGTTATTGGTGAATGATTTAATTCTTGTTTTTTATGTTGTTTTGTTTTCATTTGTTTGCCTCTTGATATTATGACTTCATGTGACTACTGACTGAATAGCTGTGCATTAACAAGTTCAGGTTGTAGAATCTTGATTAACATTACCAAGGCACTGCCAAGTTGTGTAATATATATGTGCGTGTATGTATATATTTATCTAATATATGTACTAGTCTAATATATACAATTGTGAGATATATATTTATATATATATATACATATATTTACTGAGGGTTCAAAAAATTAAAAATAAATATGTGTATGCTCATATCTGGTACAAGTTACACTAAAGCATTTTTTTGTCTCATTAGAAGTATTTGAAATTTTCAACATCTTTATTAAAAAAAGATCCAGACTTATGGGAACCATTCTTTTTTTTATTTTAAAGAGAATAAAACAAAACAAAAAACAAAACAAAGCAAAACAAAACAGAACAGAGTTAAACACAACAAAGCATTTCAGAACAGAACACTGCAAGCAATACAGGTCTTCAAAAAATAACGATAGGAAATTAACAATGGCTACCCTTCTTTTGGAGGACTGATTGTTGGACATTGCATTATAAATGCTATATATAATAAAAATCAACATGTAATATTTACATTTATTCAATAGTTCTAGCCCCTTAAAATACACAAAATATGTGGTACAGTAATATATCTGAAAGTTTATAAAACAAAATATTTTCTTTCCAGTAACTTTAATAGCTTTAGCAAGTTTTTGTATTACTAAAATATTAAACCTTGGTAAGAACTGAAAATAAGCAGAATGATTTGTTGAATCACTGAGAATATAAAATTACAAGAAACATAATTCAAATTTTCAAATAATTCTCTTAAATGCCTATATTTTTCATGTTTTTTCAAGCCTTTTTCATTGTTATCTGATTGTTCATTCATCTTATAAATTTATTGCCATCAGTTACCCAGTTGAAATTAAGAGAAGTCAACATAATCAGAAGTGAAATTTGCTTGTCTTTTCTCATGCTTCATGGACCCTAAATTGAAAGAAAGTTAAAGAGAATAACACTTTAAACTGATAATCACTACAATAATGTGGATTTTACTTTAATCATCAGAGGAAAGTCTATGCCAGAGCATGTTGCAAGGTGTTATATGTACGCTAACATACATTCTAACATCCTATTTCACAAAGATGGGCAAATAAATTCAAAACATGAAGTACCATAAAAAACACCTACAATTTTATGTTGCAGGCTCAAGATTCAATGTGCAGAAACATCTTTAGGACACAAGAAATTATACAATATCTTTTCCCGGGTTTCTGAGGTAATCTAGACTTAAGTTTGAGATTGCTAATAAATAGAATGTAACAAAGGATGTGGCTTATGTGATAGCTTTTTTTTCAGTTTCTTCATTATAAGATTTTATATGATTATCTTTTATTTTCATAATATTCATTTAAGAGATAGATTCTATTCCTTTAAGTATTTGTATTTTAAAAATTGCCACAGTAGTAAAAAAATTAGTATTACTAAACAAAATTAACATTAATCCCCACTAGTTCATCACTGGATTATTCAAAAACAACACAAATTGTAACATTTATTCTGTTCAGGATTTCCTCCTAACTCACCTTAATCCATTCACATTTCCAGGCAAATAAAAATTCCTCTATTTCTCAGCATCATTCTTCCCCAAATATATTTGTCATTTGAAGGCATATCCTTTCTTTAAAAATTAAACAAAATTATATTCAAAAATATGTCTTTCTAAATGAAGGTACTTTATTGATTTGCTATTGTTTGTAAAATATTATGGATTTTTAACTTCTTTCTTCTATGAAGTTCAATTTTCTTTCTCTTGAAAGTATTTTATTGAAATCTTCTATAAACTGTACATATAGATTAACATGAATACATAGATAAGATGAACCAGAATATCAAAAAATGTATACATAAAGCACTTCCCAAAACCACACATATAAATATGCACATACACAAATGCACACACATTAAATGTTAAATATACAACATGCCACATGGGGTTTGATTTGTACCAGCAATGGCTTGTTGACCCAGAGATTTCTCAAAAATTACTTTATAACTTCTAAAAGAAATTTGACTTTGAATGTCTGTATGCCTTCTTTATTTAAAACATTTTGAATGTTTAAAAACACAAAATAGGATATTTCTTAAAGTGCATTCCTAAAATCTGACTTCAGAGTTGCTATTTCAACAGTAACCTGGAAGGAAGACAAGAAAACAATTTTTAGAGCATTAAGTTTAAGGAATAAAAGCAATATCTTGTTTTAGAACCTTGGAATCCTGAACAGGACAATGGATAAGATATTTGTGGATTATATGCTTCTGCAAAGTATTCCTTTGCCTTATTAACTTGTAAAATATATAAAATAATTCATCGTACACAACAACAACTTTATAAATGTCTATATCCCCTCAACTTCTGCTATCTGCTACCCATAGTTCTTCAAGTACACAAACTTTACGATTGTACCGTGGACATTTTAGCTTTCTACACTGAGATTCCCGTTTCAATGAATCTTGTTATGAAATAGAGTACACAATTTTTTCTGCATTCCAGCTGTAATTTATTATTCTCATATGGTTTCTTTATACTAGTTTTTTCTTGATTTGCAGAAAACTCTTCAGAAGTATACCATCAATCACTGAGCATGTTCATGAAGAAATGACCTTCATGTCTGTTTTTTGTTCTACATAATTTCACTTTTCCCAGACAAAATTTTTCATGTAGCATTAATTTTTCAGCTTCTTCTTCCAAGTAGTGGCTAAAAGCTATTATTGGTGATTACAAATATGCATATAAATGTATCTTTATATATAATATACATGTGCCTAAATAGGTACAAAATTTATATGACTGACTACTAATATATTTATTACTTAACTTCTTGTTATTTTCTTATATTTTCTATGTAAGTAGACAAAAATGATACATTATACAATAAATATAAAATATGTATGCATATTCATTTTTCTTATGAATATATTTAAGGTTTTGAGAAACTCATATAATGTTATGGCTCCTTAGTTACATTAAATAGGAATTTATAAAGATAGCCTCGTGAATGGTAAAAGTGATTGTAAAACAAGATTTTTATTAATATTAAAAGTTTAATATTAAAAGTTTAAACTTTTCCAAATTGTGAGGAATAAATTTTTGAGTAGAAATGTCATATAAAATAGGAAAGGTTTGTTCCAGCAATGGGTTTGGGGTCCAGACAGTTCTAAAAAATGAGTTCAAAACCTCTAAAAAAAATTGACTTTTAATATCAGTGTGCTTTCATTATTTTCCATTTACTTTGAATGTTTATAGTGCACAAAATCTGTGCTATTAGTCAGGTTACATGATATTACTTGATGGCATTCAAGATCCCAAATCTTATTCTTAAATAAAACAAAGTTTGAGCCATCACTCATATTACAGATCTGAGCGAGGTTTGATAAATAGTTCTCCACCACCCAGTCACTTTGAGATTCCATCTGAAGGTAAGGAGAGCTCCTACACAGCCTGACCTCATTATCGCAGATGGTGACTAAAGGATTTAAGACTCTAAAATCATCAATTTTATGTCTCAACATAGAAAGTCAAGTATATCATCACTCTATCACAAACATAACTCATATAAAACTTGCCACATGACCCCACTTTGTGAAAAGTAGGCAGAAAAAGACAAATTTGCTATTTTTATAAGGATACAAATCCAGTGTAAGGGAGAGTAAGAGATGAGTCTTGTTGAAAATGCAAGTTATTCAGTTTCTTCTGTTCACATTTTATTTCTCAAGTTTTAATGAAAATTTCAAGCATTTCACAAATCATTTTAACTTAAAACTGGATGAGGTGCTGCATGCCTGTAGATCCACCACTTAGGAGGCTGAGGTAAGGCAATTGTGAGTTCAAGGCCACCTTTGGCTATATAATGACCTACATGAAGACACCCTGTCTCAGAAAAAGGTGATATGTTCATTGTAAATATTGATGATGTTTGCCAGGTAATTTCATGAAACTTCCTCATTGTTGTTGCTTAACAATATGTAGTGTTGTAGTTGACATTTATAATTTTTTTGTTTAGTAGCTCATTGACTTATCTTTGCTTATGACGTATATGTCTTGCCAAATTACTTTTGTTGTCACAGAATTATATAGTTTATCTTGTTTCTAGGTATTTATTTAATCATTTATATATTTTTTTCCAGTACCAGGGATTGAACTCATGACCTCGTGCTTGCCATACAGGCACTTATGCCACTGAGCTAAATCCCCAGTCCATTTCAAGGTATTTAATCTGAAGTATTTAACATTTAATAAATATTCTTGTAGTGTCTAGGAACAGAGTATATTAATATACTGTTTAAAAGAATGTTTAAAAGAATCGTCAGTATCATAAGTTCAGTTTCTTCATAGTGTACATATCTTTTATTAATAATCATGTGTCCTGTTCTTTCTTTGTGATATATTTTGATGGGACATAGAAGAAAGAAATGGGAAGTAAAATGGATCAAAATGAGATATATTCCCTACTAAGAATGTATTATGTATCACAAACATACACTGAGAAAAAAGGGAAGAGAAAAAGTATGTTAAATAGAAATTAAAAAAATATTAGGGTCATTTGACAATTTGGTCACATCATCTGCTATATGTATGTTACTTTATAACACAGCACAGCCAAATCACATTATGTTCATTCATGTAAACTATACATAATTTTCTCAATTTTAATGACAAGCAGCCTATAGAATTAATGTGAATAGTTGAGCCAATACTTCTTGAATGCCTTTTATGCTCAAAGCACTGTAATTTATGCTGCAAGTACTAGGTCCGGGTTGATAAATGCAATATTGTTGAAGAGATAAAGCATTTAAACATGCTTTTGTTTAGTTGTTTTATAGCTCAGGAGAGTTCCTTTTCAGAACGGCATAATACAATAGAATTATGTTCACAGATATAAGTAGATATTTCTTATCTGTGCATGGGTTTGGGGGTATGTATTATTCTAAAAGCAAATCATTTAAAATCACTTACACTTCATTTTGGAATATTTAATGTGATTTGAAGAATGAATAATAAATAATATGATTTGTAGAATAAATAATCTGTTATTTATTTTGCATGGATTGCAGCTTTAGTTATCTGGGTAAATTTATACTATAGAATAGGACGAAGATGTTTGTGTACTGGGGACTGGAGAATGTTGGCCACGGATTTAAACATTCAGCATACTATGCCATACAAATGAATAACCACATGCTATGAGTAGATATTTCCCTGAATTTATGGTTTAGCTGAAGAAAAGACAAATCCTTAATATATTAGATATGGATGAACTGATAATAATCAATGTTGGATGTGTGCTAGCTTAATGCCAATGCATAGAAAACACCCTCTGACTTACCATTTGTGGTTGTGTTTGTGCTATTTATCAAAAGTTTTGTTTCCAGTTACAAAGCTCTTGTATAAAAGAAAGCTACAGCTTGCCCATTTCTAAATCTAATCCTACAAAGTAATATACTTTCCAAAGACTTAACTATTTTACATATTTATGAATTTCTCCACAGGCCCCCTAAGGGATTCATTTCTCAATTGTGTCATAAGACACCGCAGTGTATGCTTGGCTTGTTTTTTCATCAAGTACTGTTCTACAGCTACAGTGTGTTTTCTATTTGTAGTTGTCTAGAACAAACTGAGGATTTAGGGTTGACCCAGCCTGCTCAATGTGCAGAACTCGTGCCTGCAAGCACTGGGACACTATCAGACTTATCACCGTGTTTCTGTGTCATATCAGCAAGCTCATCTGCAGAAATACATTCTGACTGAGTAACCCTGAGGTAGACAAAGCTTAATTCTCCATTTCAAATTCTTCCAGGAATGGAAGACTGATTCAGCTGGAAGGCATCTTCCCTGTCAGTACCTTATTATCCTAACACAGTGTTTACTTTGTTACTGGTTTCAGTTATCCTCACACAGTTTGATAATAATTTTTGAAGCTGGCCTGCTGTATAACTTAATGCTCATTCGCAGTGTGGTTATGATTGGTTTAACATGATACCTACTGATTTTCATCTATCGTTCTCTCTAGTTATTCTATTCTTTACATTTGAGCAAATGTGTTAAGAAAAAAATGTGACTGGAGGAAAAAGTGAAAAGCTATTAGTTAAAGATATTTTAAAACTCTTGTAGCAATTACAAATAACTGATGTAATGAATTTAAGATGTATACATATATACGCACACACTCACATTCACACACACGTATACATATACACCACAGAAGAAAAGAAGCGGTATGCTCAAAATGTGTTCATATATTAATGTCAGTAAGATATGACACAATCATATTAAAATTATGGTAGAATTTCATCTTTCTGGTAAGTGAAATGATAAAATTTAACAATTATTTACCATTGTATAACCCAATATATTTATACTTTCTGGAAACTAATCATTAATTTTTAATACCAGAGAAAATATTCAGTGCACATATATTTTTCTTGTGATAATTAGTGTGAAAAAACAAGCCAAAATATACGTGAAAGGGTGTAAAATGAAGCAGAAAATAAATCAAAATTTCACTATGCTTAACCTTAAATTTTTAACCAACTTTTAAGAAAAGTTTTTCTACATAAACCTAGAAATGTAATATACATGATATAATTTCATTACCAAAAATACCAGCATTAAGATACAATAATATTCCTACAAATATGTTGTCATTTCTTAATATGCTTATCACTTATTTACGCATTAAATACATTTTTCTTGAGTATTACTCTACAACAGATGCATTCCATGGCATATTGTTCTTTGAAAACTAAGGTAAATAACACCAAATTTGTCAATCTATTGGTATAATCTTTATTTGTCCTATTCTAGTAGTATTTTTCTTCAGCACTTCTCAGGGATGAAATTATTTGTAAACTACACCAGAATGTATTCAAGTTTAGATATCATAATGGGCTTGAAGATTATCTTTTCAATTGTTCTTAAATTACATGTATTGGCAGAAGACTTCATGTCAAATTTAAAAATTATACTACCTTTAGTATTATCAAAGGATTTTTGATATAATAATATAAATACATTACTTGATAGAGATAAATTTTCTTTCTAGCTTGATTTACATTTAAGAAATTAATTTTGCAATGTTATCTGTATGTCTATATACATATATGCATGTATATTCATACATGAATACATTCAGAAGTTTATATCATCCATAGTCATGTTCATTTATGCATACATGAACATATCTATGTACGTGTCCATTTTTGGTGTACATGCGTGCATTGTCTTATGATTACTATAATAACTCGGCATATACTTAGTAGCTTAGAAGACCAGTTCTTGAAGCAAGAAGTCAGAAATCGAGATGTAGGAAAGGCTAGATCCTTTCACAGGTCACGAAGGAGTGTCTGGTCTGTGTGTCTCCCCAGTGTTTGGGGCTGCTGAACACCTTTGGTCTTCCTTGACTTGCATACCTATCATTCTGGTCTCTGCCTCTATCTTCATGACACTTTCTCCTATTCATCTGTATGTCTTCTCTTATGAAAGAAAAAATAATACAGTGGTACCCAGGTTCACAAATTTCATTCTTTCCACATTTCTGGCTTTAAATTCAACTGAATGAGAGCCAAATAAAATTCAATAGTTAGATTCAAAGTTCATCTTATGAGGAAATTAACCCACACTAATCTGATATCATATCATCCTAATTAATTATATCTATAACAGCCCTATTTCCAAATAATATGTTTATAGTTACTGGTGTCAGGATTTCAAACTTTCTTTTCAGGAGACTCAATTCAGGTCATTCTGTGTGTGTACACACACACTAACATGTATACATATGCTTATAAATATATGCACATTTGTCTAGCCATGCATATACATGCATGTCATATATATGTATATTATTCACTTATACATACATCTGATTAGCTATTCATCCATACATTGCATATAAATGCAATACATGATGTCATATAAATGTGCATATATGACAATGTTCAAAGTACATTTTAGAATCATATTTTTCTTTTGTCCATTAAAACTGAAAAACATGTCTTTATCAAGCACTATTTTATTTCCATTACATTAAGTAATAAATTAAAAGAAATTTAAGTCACATTTGATGATCCACTCATGTATTCTTAGCAATAGATAAGATGAGGCAAAAGCGTTCCAAGTTCAAGGCCAGTCTGGACTACAGGACAAACCTCTGCCTCAAAAATAAGTAAATAGTTAGATGATAGATAGATAGATAGATAGATAGATAGATAGATAGATAGAAAAGAAAAAAAAAACAAGCAAACCTCACATACACTACTCAATTGAGTAGATCAAGGTTTTTAACA
>RJWT010021259.1:0-17652 GCA_004365215.1 Cuniculus paca | reverse complement strand
AACTTTCTAAAAAGTTCCAGCACCACACCTAGTGAGATAATAGAACATAATCATAAACATTAGAGACTGTAGGTCTGTTTTTCTGTGAAATATGGATTCTTCTTCCTTCCCTGTGGTGTCCTGGCAAGTTACTGAACCTCTCCGTGCATTGTTTTCCCTTATGTAAAATTTAGAAGTGGAGTTGGAGTTCCTTAAGCTGTCAGATTGGTTATTTGCAGGCGAAATAATTATGAAATGCTTGATATACCACCATACACATACTGAGCAATATGTAACTGTTTGCAGTTATTTTCGAGCATGATTTTATTGCTGTTTATTTTAAATAATATATTACAAAAGTGGAGGCATTTGTTGTCATCGAGACTGGCACAAAGCTGGAAACCTCAGTTACATGTCGCCATTGCTTGTCTTCATTAAGACCTCTGTTTTTAAGCACATAGTCACAAGTTCATTAATAATGTGCAAAAATTTTGCTACAAATGAGAAATAGAAGCATTAAGTGACACAAATTCCCAATCTTATTACTTACCCCCTTAAGTAGTCTATTTCATCTACTATAAACACACAGATGGAACCATTGCTGCAAGACCGACAAAGAGAGATATTACCCGCTGCTCCTGCCCTGACACTTCTGGGCTGCACAGGTCACAATTCTGATTCATGGGAGAAATTTCAAGACAGCAGCCTCAGAAAATGGAAAATGCATCCAGAGCCCTTTGCACTGATGACATGTCAGTCAGAGGACAGGCAGCCCAGAGTCTGTCAAGCATTGATGGTTGTAAAGCAGGTGTCTGTTAGACAAACTGGGATTTAATGCCCATTAGAAATGGTAGACTAATAATCCTGAAACCTAATATCATCCATATATTCACAGAGAAGCCAAAAAAGGCAGTGTTTGCAGTAACTCTATGTAATGCATCTCATGAGCAAATACTTCTGAGTTTTTATGTATTACACTACACCATGTTTCCTTGCTTGACTTATGTTTAGAAAAAAACAATGCATTTTGCTTTTGCTAGTCATCACTTTCAGGAGCAATTATCAACTAGAATTTTGAATCATTTCAACTTCTCATGACTATTCCCTCTTCGTCAAAATATCTTCTGTAATATTTTTTAAAAAAATATGTAACTCTAAAGTAGCCCTAAACCTAAGTGTATATACAGAATATATTAGTAATATTTCTTTCTGGTGTTGATAAAGTATTTTCAGAACCAAATTATTACCTGTTCTGAGGCATATTATAAATGTATGGATGAATATGGATAAAAGAAATACACACCAGTACGGTTTGCTCCTCTCTTAGGGTTTTAGCCTAGAGAATATAGAGGATAAACAAAGCAGTTGGAAGAAGAGAACCGTCATAATCAGGTATACCTTGACTGATACTTTTTTAAAGATATGAAAAAAGGTAAAAGCATTGTGAATCACCACTGCTACTTTTCATCATAAAAGCTTAGTTTTGTAGAGCCTGTATATATGTACTAATATAGCTTGTTTTCTTGTGGGCATTTACAGTGTCTTTCTTGAACCTCACAAATAAATACTGCACAGTTTTAACAGCTGCCAATGACAGGAGTGTTGTTTACTGTACTGACAGGACTCCACTCTCAGAGCTTTGCTAGGTACTATAGATAAATACAGATAACTACTTGCGACATGAGCAACGTACTCTAAGAACTTGATGCTTTCATGAAGAAACAAAAGCTAAAAAGCAAAAAGTAAGAAAACTTTTTTTAAATTTAAAAAATAGAAAATAAAGTAATTTAAATAATGTATATTGAAATATTTTGTAAAAATGTAGGAGGATGAGGATCAATGGAAACTATGGAATTTAAGAAAATTTCCAGAAAACAAAAATATCCCTGGTAAGAAAGGAAGCAGAGGTCAGATTAGAGTGGAGGCCTTAGGTAGAGCTACGGAAGGTACATTATGCAAACGCATTCTTGCTAGTGGATGTCATGAGTTTCAAATATGGAAATTTGTGAATCAATATAGACACTTTATCAAAAATATTTGAGACTGCAGAAAAATGAAGACAGTGAAATTAGGGAGTATTTATCAGGAAGCCAAATTTTTCTGAGCACACAATGGGAAAAGAAAAATCTCTTCAATAAATGATGTTTAGAAAATGAGATATCCACCTATCTAAAAGTAGAATTACATATAAATCTCTCACTATATACCAACATTAACTAAATTAATTATAAATGAAAAATCTCACATTATGAAAGTAGAACACAACATAGGGTAAGTTATCCCAAAATATATAACCCATATAAAGAATTCAGTAACACAAATACAAATAATCCAATTAGAAACTGGCAAATGATCTGAGAAGCATTTTTCAATTTTAAGCATGTTTAAAAATATTCACGTGACCAACTGGTGTAGGAAAAAAAATACTCAACAATTTTCCTTTTGGTTTCTTAAATGACTCATTGGTAATTTAAAAATGAGCTGTTAAGTTTCCATTGATTTTTGTTAGAATTTATAAAGTACTTTTTTTTCGAAATGAGGCTTGAACCCAGTCCCTTTGCACTGAGAAATATCTGCAAACCTATTTTTACTTTTTAATTTGAGACAGTGTCTTGAAAAGTTGTCTCAATTTAAAGTATTTCTTGTTGATTTCTAGTTTTGTTATATTGTGATCAGAGAAGATGTGATGTCTGATTTTAATTGTTTTTAATTTATTTGTGTTTGCCTTGCGGCCTACATTCTGGAAACTCTACCAGGTGCTAATAAGAAAGTTACATCAGATGCCCTGTACATATCTTTTACATCCATTTGTTCTTTAAAATAACTTGACTCCAATGTCTGTTATTTTTGCTGAGATTCTTAGTGCATTGGTAAGAGGGGGTTGCTGAAGTCCCCAAGCAGTACTGTGTTGGAGTTTGTCTCTGTCCCTTTAGATATAGTAATTTTGATCTTGGGTAACTGTAATCGGAGGATATGACACTTTGAGGATGTTGTGGAATGTCCATGGGACTCCCGGGGTGAACCTAGGCAGATGCTGGAGAATCTTAAGGCATTGTTATTTCACTTGCAGTTTTATTCTCTGCATGGCACTGAGATAGATAACATTAGTAATCTGGGATCTGGGGACTGAAAGGAGATGATTGAGTTCCTTTGGCAAAGAAAGCTCCATCTGGCTCCAGGTTGTTCCCCAAGTGGCCTCTAAGTCAGTGAGCAAGCTTGGATCATCGTGTCCCCAGCGACAGGCTGTCCTGGGTCTCTGCTTCTCACCTCTGTCCTGCCTTGCAAGTGCCCCACTCCCAGAGGTTCTGTGTGCTTCCTCCTCTCTAGCTGGCATCACGGGTCCTCGTGTCTCATGGGCTCCCTATCTGTTTCTTCTCAATCCCTCCTCTCACAGGGCAGCTGCCCACCCTCGCTTTGGTTCACCTTTGTGTAGGAGGCGAGCACTGAGCCCCTCTCCTCTACTCTCTCAGCATCCCCTGTCCTCTTATTTGTAACTATGCAAGAAAGAATACAGGTTGTGGCTGAGTTCCTGAGCCATGATAACAGATTGGGATTTACTACATTCAAGGCTTCGAAAAGTGAATTTCATGGTGTTACCAATACATTTTGCTTTTCTATTCTTCCCAGTGCATTTGGCAGAAAATTCAAAAGAATGAAGTGTTCACATAAATGTCAGTTTTCAGAATTGACTTTAATTTCAGCTTATGAATTTCCAGGGGATTTTAATGCACAAAAGCTGCATATGTCTTAAGAAGCCAGAAAAGTTTATGTGGGATAGGATGCAAAAGCACCCACAGTACCATTGCTGGTTAATCAGCAGTGTTAATTCTGCCAAATCTGTGCTCCGTAGGGGAGTCCATGCAGGATGGATTTTCCTGTAGCCGTAAAATCATGGCAGAGAAGATGGAAACACGTAATGGGTGATGATTACATCAGTGTATGTAAAATTTAGAGTACTTCCCAATACATCAGCACCATACTGAAAAGGGATGCAAATGTGAGTTCTACGAACTCTTAGGAGTAAGACTGAGAGGTTAGTGCATGTCGAACTGAAATAGTCTCTACCACTGCAGGAAGGATTTATAAGATCAAGCCCTACTTTCAGGTGAAAGGGAAGGGTTTATTTTACCATCTAGAAATGAAAGGATTGGTGATGTTTGGCAGGGGGAAAAATCAAGACACTCCTCTCAGATTTCCACCACTGTAAGTGTGGAGTTTGGAGCTCATCATTACGGGCTGATAAAGTAGATTCAGCATAGGTGGACTAAGTCTAAGTAAGGCTACAGGTCTTGTGTGATGCTATTTTTGGGACATAGTGATTTTTTTCTACAATTCTTGGTCTTGATAGACTGCTCCTTCTTGGTTCTGGATAGAGAGGGAAGGCTGTTGCTAACATCTTTTTGCATGCATCTATTTGCATTTCTAGATGACTCTCCTCCATGAAAACTGGTCTGACACATTCCTGAAACAATAAGGAAGCCTAGGGAAATCATCACTGTGTTATTTCAAAGAAATTTCATTGGTACATGTTTGCAAGTCCATAATGATGGTCTTCCCCACAAGGAGCTAGTACATACTCACAACACACCTGAATTCTTTTTCCATTCCTTTACCTTCCCTCTGTATCTTGGCCCTTCCCTATTGCAAAAGATTGACCTTGCTGTTCCTAGTATCACTCCTGTATTTTTCATTATCTTCTTACATTATGTTTTATAGAATATTCATCACTTTTCTTTTTTCCAGGGAAGGAATTAGGAAAAATATATCCTTTTGATCATCCTGAAAGCAAAAGTCTGAATTAGTATTTTTTTTTTCTGAATGCACAAAGTAAAAAAATTTAAAATTTGAGGAAAGAAGACAAATTTGTCTGACTTAATATAAGCTTGGGACACAATTCTATTCCTTAATGAGTTCAATTGATAGGGCCTTTTAGAAAATTGTTAAATGATATAATTAATAAACTAATAATTGATTCACCTTTAGCTCCTTAGGTCATTTTGGGTTAACCTTTGGTTGAAATGTTGGTTGGCATTGTAAAGAGAATAGTAATAATATAATAGAATTCCTGAATTAAAAGTTTGCATTTCATCATTGGTAAGTATAACCAGCCTTTTGTGTTCAGTCATATGTACTAAGGTTGGTGTTCATGAAGACAAAATATATATCTTAGGGATAATGATCTTTTGTGATATTATGTAAAGTGACCATAAGGCTATAGTCATGTTTCATCGAAGTAGTAATTTAATAATAGTGAATTATTAATTAATAATCATGTGTTAGAGAACCCTAATAAATGGAATATGTTTAGAAAAAAGTGATTAATAGTTTACGGACAATCCATTCTTGCCACAATTAAACTAGATATTGTTATTTGCATTATAATCACTATATCTAGGTGAGGAAACTAAGGTACAAAGATGTTCTGTAAGTTGATAAAAGTTACAACACAGATAGGTGTAGTCGAGTTCTGAACTATGGTTTCCTAGGCTCAGAATGTACTTTCATCACCACCTCTAAAACACGGCTCAGTCTTTACAAAGAAAAATTGTTTTCTATATTCCCTGATATTCTCTATTCTTCTTCCTCAGAAATGATACTCATGACACCCATAAATACCATTTTATTCCCTGGAGTGTTGAAAAGCTGAGTGCTTCCACAGGACAAGTTTCAAGAACTGAAAATATTACAGAGGTGTAATGGAAAATCTCCAAATTTAGTCTCATTTCCCTAGCAATTTGGGGCCTGAACCCCACAGTGTACCCATCTGGGTTTTTCTTTGGTTTGGCTTTGCTCAAACAAAGTTTGAATACCTTAGATCAGCTGTGAATCCTTCGGGATTTTCATCTGTGCTTAATTTGATGCAAGTTCAAATGTATTTTTAGCACTCAATAAAAAGAGCCATAGGCAAGGTGTGTCAGAATGCATTTCTCTCTGTATATCATAAAACAATTTCACATTGTCTTTCAGTGCACTAACCCTGTGCAATGTCTTTTGATTTTGACTTTGATTGGAATGCAAATGCTGATTATCTGTACAAAGTTAGTGACTGATGACTACTTTATATTAGTTAATGTACTTGCTCCCAACAATCCTCCAGTGACAGATACTAAAAGAAATTGAAATTCTTATAGTATTAATTTGATGAGTCCATTCTGATAGTCCCTAATTTCTGACTGGAGTGTGAGAAATGACTTCCGAGGATAACAGTTCTTTACTAACTGGAACTAATGAAAATTTCATCTCCCTGCTGCTTTGACCAATGGAGGTTATGAAAAACAGAAAATACTTTAAGAAGTCAACTTTATGTAACATTATGAGAGGATTTGAAGCTCCTGATCAAAAGTGTAGTTTATGAACACTATTTTATTTATGTATATGATAACCTGAGTAAATTGTAAAAAGAGAAAATCATTTCATGTGACCTTATGATTTTATTTCTTTTGTTGACTGCCAATGTCAATGTGGAAGCCACCGGAAAGACAGGTATCAGTTACATTTCCATTCATTTTTTTACTCGAGGAGACATTATTTGCTTTAAATATTGTTCAAATTATTGAAAACAGTAGTCTGACAGAAGCTTTGCCATGGTAGGATATCACACATTGTAAGAGTATTTGTGTGCCAAGTTCTGAGCTATACTTTGGGATCTAACATTAGGTAATTTTTGAGGACATTTTTGTTAATTTGGTGTTGAGGGTTCCACTTTCTGCATTTAATGGAAGAATTAAATAGAGAATTTTATTGAAGAAGATTTTGCATGGGCTTCAAAAGATGAAGCATGGGAAACCAGATGAGTTGTGATGTAATCTTGGGGTGCCGCACTTATTCACTAGCACTGATTTGGGTGGGTGGCTCAGCTCTGACAAATCAATTGGTACAAGTATCCCATTGCCCATTTGCTCTCCCAGTGCTTTTCCAGCATCAAATGTGTTTTAATGCTTGAGGGGTCACTGTGGCTTCACATCCATGCCCTGCTAGTCGACTTTGAGCAACATTTTGTAAAAGTACAAATTAGTCTAATTGAGAGCAAATAGTAGTGCTTAAAATGTATATCATTGCACTAATTTTTATAGAACAGTATTATTTTAACAGAAATTTTATTTTAACAGAAATTGCAGCTATATCAGAAAAGATTGCAATTGTACATCATCTAATCATTGTATTAACATCTTAGAATGCTAAAGAACAGTAATAATAGCAACTTCTATATCTTTTTCTTCCAGGCCAGGGATGGCAAACATATGGCAAGTGTGTTATTTTTTTTCATCTTTTAAGACAAAAGACATTAATGTATATATTGTTTTTTTCTAAACTAAAACCTCAATATTCAAGTTTAATTGCAGAGTTGGCATTTTACCATAAGTATATGAGTTTTTGGTTGCAGTTAGAGATTTGCTTTCTTTAAAAGTTTCACCATGCACCTTCAGACCATACTGGTAAGTGAAATACAGTGTACCCTCATATGTACTGCATTGTTTCTCTGGTGTGAGATACTAGAAGTGTACATAAGGACCAAAATGTATAATAGATATTGTGAAATAGGAAGAAAATATTCAAATGGGAAGGGGAACTGAGGAGGGGAGAAGGGGAAAAGAAGGACGAGAAAAGAAAAAAATCATGAGAATAGAAGGAAAAAATGGAATAAAAGCTTTTGTCAATAAGAGGGGAAGAGGGATTAAGTAAAGAGTAGGGGAATGGGAAAAACAAGTACCAAGTTATATCATGTATAGGTACAAATTCCCTATAGTGAATGTGATCATTATGTATACCAAAAATATACCAATAAACTTACATAATTAAAAGAATTAACTATGGTTTCTGTTTATCATTTCATCTTGAAATTGCATCTTAAAAAGCAATTTAGGAAACTTATGTTTGTCCATCTTGGCTTACAAACATAACATCAACCCTTACTATGTGAATGATATAATACAGTATCTATTGTATCTTCTCTTGTGCCATAATAATTTATTGTTAAAGAATGAGACTATTATAGAAGCTTGCAACCTCAATTAATTTTCATGATGGCATAGTGAAAACTCTTCCCTGTTTCTTTGAGTTCACAACACATGGAAATGGACTGGGTATGTTGTTCATGATGGAGAGGGCATGGGTGGAACAGCATCTGTAAATTTCAGCCAAGAGAAAGTAAGAAGAGTGTGAAAACTCTGTCAGCAATGACACCATTGATCACCTACAGGAGCTCAGCTCCACATTTGAATCTTAAGCTTTGACCAGGTCGGGGGAGGGCAGTGGGAGCCAGCAGGTTGTATAGTGCGGAGTGCATTTTTAACATACACTTCCTGCTTCCAAAGGTCGGAGAATTCAGTAAGCACTTACTTAAAATAAAGGTACCGGAATAAAAAATGGTTTGTTCACATGTTTAATTTTATTTGCATTTAAAATTAGTCATTGATTTTAAATACATACTTCACACAGAATACTTAAGTGAAAAGGACACACAATTCAATTTCAACCAAATTATTTTCTTTATGATAGGAATACAAAAATGTAAATATGAGAACACATGTAAGTTCTATTTAAGGTTAGATTGGAGAGAAAAGAAATGAGTAAATAAATGCCTTTAGGGTGCAGAGAAAAGAAACATACTTAAATCTATGTCTCTATTTCAGAAATTATGATTTTATTTCAGATCTCATGATTTAAATGTTAATTTGTTGAAAATGAAGGACATTAAATCTTCAACCTCTTTAAATTTAGTTGTGGGTGCAAAATAAAGGACTCTGAGGGACTCATGAAAGGCCCAGGGTGCCTGTGAGAAGCGAGGACAGTGCAAAGCTCACAGGAGCAAATCAGGGAAGAGGTTCAAATTCAACAGAGCACCATGAGCAGCACCTTGGGTTGTGTCGGAGTCCAGCTGTGGTTCCATGTGGTGGTCAGAATAATGGCAAAACAAGATATCCACATCCTACCCGCTGCCTCCTCAGAGGATGTAGCTTTACAAAAGAGAACTGATGCTACAGGTGTGATGAAGAAGGCTAATCATCTGCATCTGAGCTGGAAGATTATCCAGGTTACCCAATATCATCACTTAAATCCTTAAAAACAGAAGAATAAGTCACAAAAGAGCATGAGAGAAGTGCAATTTAAACATGGTGTGAAGCCAGGCATGGTTATGCATGCCTGCAATTCCTAAACTCTGGGAAGATGAGGCACAAAAATACCAAGCTGAAGGTTGGCATGGTCTACTTAGCAACTTAGTGAGAACCTGTGTCAAAACAAAAAGAAAAAAGGGCTGGGAATGTAGCTCAGTTGCAAAGGTCTTGGGTTCAACCCCCAGGACCAGCTGTTCAAAGGAAAGAAGGAAAGAAAGAAGGAAGGAAAGAAAGAAAGGAAAGAAGGAAAGAAAGAAGACAAAGGACCATGATAACTTGATTTACCATCTGAATCACTATATATTCACAGGTTTGGTAATGTGTTGATCGATGAGAGGGAAACACTTTCATTTAATTGATTGGTAGAAATGCTTTAGATGCAGACTTATCAGTCTGACTCTGGCCACTAACCTAGTAAAATGTCCATGATCCTAGCCACAAGATAGGAAAAATGTCTTATTGATGTGGAAATATCTCAAAAATACCACACGTGTTATTATGTGGATGCATTTAGGATACATAGGCGACAGTAGTAAGTGGGTCAAAGGTAGAGTGATGGCAATAGACAGAGTTGTGGAGAATTGTTGGTAAACTAGAAAGGGGAAGCCTATTCCGGAGGTTTTATCAAATCAGCTTCATTTGCTGCACAAGTACTCCTAGCCAGTCACTTTACAGAGTCATGTGTATTCTAAGATTTCCTGTGGCCTACCATATTTATGTAGCTTTCACACATCACCCCAAGGTGCCTATTACTGTTTCTTTTGGATTCGGTGTTTCAACTCCTTAATTACCTCAAAAAATTCTATGAGTAGAAACCCTTACTAAGCCTTCTGGTATGTTGTATTTTAAATCTACTGGAAGATGCTGAGATGGAAATTATTTGTGTGTGTATCTTTGTTGTTTTCTCATCATTGGGACAAGATGCCCACAACATATAGGAGAACAGGTGTACTGTGGCTTATGGTTAAGAAGATTCTGTTCACAGTTGTGTGGCTTCATGGCAGGAGGTGCATGGTGAAGGGTGTGTTGGAGGGAAGCTGCCAAAATGATGGTGGCCAGGGAGCAGAGAGTGTAGGAGATGGAGAGGCAGGAATACTTTTCAGGTGACATCTAAAGAATTACGTCTTCAACAAGTCTCTACCACCTAACAAGTCACCTATCATGGTGCCATGATCCTATCACCCTCCAAGAGTCTCTGAACGCAGGAGGATTTTGGGGACTTTGTAGGGCTAAACTATAACTGTGTGTTATTTGGATCAACAATGGAGAAAATAAAAAAAAAGCAACAAGGGTTGGTCTGAGAAGCAGAACTGTGATACAGCTCCAACGAAAGAATTTGCTTATTCTTAGAGAAATTTTCAAGTCAGGATGGACTTCAGAATTGTTTCCCTTTGGACTAAAGAGACCTGGCTATTTTACTTTTATATTTATCAATTTGGGGATAAAAGAAAACTATAATATTGGACAAGAATTCTAGCCAAGGTCACTTTCAAATATTACTAGAAGCTAAAGGCTGTCACTTGGTAGCACTCATAGAAGCTGAACAAATGGTCCCTCATTCTTTGAAGATCTAAAAAACACATAAATGGCTGGAAATCAGTTTTCCTGAGGGACAAAACTAAATTTTGTGGCACCAAAGCATGGCATTATTTAAACAACTAGTATGTTTGGATCTACACAACAAATATCACAAAATCAGAATGTCTTTTTTCTGCTCTCATATTCTCAGAACTATTTCTATGAATTTTGAATCTTATTGTAGAAAATATTTGCAAGACTGGATACTCTAACCCTTGTACCAAATTCAATTTTAAATGCTCCCCTTTTTAACACAAAATTTATTTTACTTTCCTCCAAACATCAAATTTACATTTCTGTAGCCCTGCTTAACCTGATAATCAACGAAAACATTATTTAATGAAATAAGTTGTGTGATGCGAGTCTTTCTAAACGATTTAAAACAGAGTAGAGTACAAACAAGTGTAAGGTAAAATGTTCTCATATTTCTCTGAAAAATTATAAATGACATGAACACAGCTGACATCACACTTCTCTGCTGTCAAAAAACCCTCTCTTCTGCAAAGCAGATAATTGAGATAAATTCTTGAGTTTCTTCTTCTTACTTCTTTACCTGTTTGACTGAAAGTAAATTGGCAAGCTTTTACTTATCTGGTAGCTTGAATTCAACCAGTGATAAGTAGTTAATTTGCTGTCTCTCTAACTTCAGCAGCAGCACTCACCCAGCGGCTCCTGTCTAGAGAGTTTTGTTACCATACCACCACTGTGGTGACCTTTGTTACTTTGTGCTATGGGGACCTCTGCATAAGCCAACATGGTCATTTCAAAATTCAGCATGAAAGAAGCACGGTGTTTATATACTCAAGCTTGTTCCTTGGCGGGCAAGTTCATATTCATTAATTTATTAATTCATTACCTAATTATTGAATCTTTCCCATCATAGAAAGCTACTGAATTTGCGAAAAATGTTAATATTCGTCTTGGACTTTTGCCTGGGAAACTCACTAAATGTTTAGAATATAGGATTTATGAACTTGCTTTTATGTGTGAGAGAAATAGAATCATTGAAAAATAATACTAATATTTTTGGCCTAAGCAAGTAAAAGAATATTAGTGGAAAAAGGTGGGAAAAAATAGTTTTAGGAAATATATTAGGAATTCATTTGATCTAGAATAGTTATTACCACACCAGATAATAAGCAATAATTCATTATCATTAATATTTACAATATGAAATTAATTTTTATGACATGGATTTGGTTGTCATTTCAGTATTTTTAAATTGGCATTGTTCTAAAGATCAAATCATCAGAGTAAATGCATTTCTAACATCAATGAGTATGTATTATTTAAATACTGAGCCTCTATGAATGTAAAACAATTCTAGATAAAAAGTTCCAACACTAAAAATGCAACATATAACACTACTTTTTCTACTTTTCTTTGGCCAGGTTGAAATTAATTTGTGCGAAAATGTTCCTTATTCTATATGAAATTTTAAAAGTATAGTTGCACAAAAGATTAAACTAAACTTGGCTACTAAGAACTATTTACCTTACTGAAGTTGCCTGACTGAGGCCTCACATCTGAATTGTCTTACATTGTTTTTAACTTTTTTTCATTTCTTTGTTGACTAATAACTGAAGCATTTTCAATGATCTGTTTCCCTTTGTACTTTAGTATTTTTATATGATTCTTCAAATCATCATTTTCTCTTTCCTTGTTTATTTTTACTTATCCTCCCTATCTCACAACTTTTAGCCTTATAAGTTATTATACTTCATTATAATCCCCATGATTAATATTCTACTAGGTACATTTGTTGTAATTTCCTTTCAAGAAAATATATCAAGAAAATATATGAAAGTGTGTTTGAACTGATAAAAGCAGACAGGATGCAATGACTGCACCAGGCAGACTTATATAAAATATACAACACTTATAAGTCACTGGGGAGACTCACTATAATTTTTTGTGCAAACAGGATTTGAATTATGTTACATTTTTTTTGCCATACATAAATTACTGTTTGGAATTGAAGTGATCTATGAACAATAGAGAATAAAGCTGGAGGTTGAGCATGTGTGTCTCCTGTGCTAGATTTATTGACATTTGTGCTTTGAAATAAGTGTGCATATTGTGGGTGTGCGTGTGTGCAATGTTTAAAGAGAAAATCTCTCCAGTGGACAATTCACATAGAAGTTTGACAGACCATGTGGACACTGAGCACGGATGCTGCTCCTAAATGTCTGATAAGACTCAACCCTCTCCAGATGATCATGGAAAATATCTGCAGTCCTCCAGGACACTCTGTGCAGGGTGAAAACTCTTAGAGACTAGAGAGATTACTACAAGCTGACTGTGCACGGTCACAAGAAAAAATAATTGGAGAGAAAAGTAAGGGCCCCACAAATTAGCAAATGGAGAACTAGAACTCCTCTTTAGTTTGGCATGTCTATCACATGAAGGGCTTGGCAGGGATTCAGAACCAAATATGTGAGGTTTCTGATAGTGCAAATTTCACATATAAGCTTAATACTCTGATTTTGTGAATGTCTTCCTGTGTGTTCTTTATGTTCTCTTAAGTCTGCCAGTCATACAGTCATACTATCACTTAGAAATTTCATCAAGTGTAGAATGAGTGTGTGTGTGTGTGTATGCTCAATGATTTTTTGACAAGGACAACAAGAAAACTCAATGAAGAAAGGTGAGTTTGTAGAGTAAATAGTGCTGGGAAGATTTGATTATCACTTTCAAAATAATGAAATTGGCTTGTTCTCTTACCATATACACAAAAGTCAACACAAGAAAGATAAAAGATGTAAACACAGGACATGAAAATATGAATTTCCTTGATGATTACATAGAGGAGAAATTTCTGACATTGAAATTGGCATTATTTTATTGAATGTAATAGTAAAGTCTCAGTTGACAAAAGCAAAACAAAATAATGGGACTTTATTAAACCGAGATATTTCTACACAGCAAAGGAAACAATCAGCAGAGTGAAACAGCAACCTACAAATTAGAAAACTTATTTGAAAATCATTTGTGTGGAGAAGAGGCTAATATCCAAAATGTTTAAGGATGCATACAATTGCAGAAAATTCATAATCCAAATAAAAATGGGCAAAAACCCTGAATAAATATTTCACTTATAATGATTAAATGACCTGTTATAAAAAATGACCAACATGCACATGAAAGGATATGCATCACTAATTATCAGGAGAATGCAAATACAGCCACTCTGAGATCCCAGCTCACATCCATTAGCATAGCTACCCTCAGCGTAGGCAGAGAACAGTTACTGGTGAGAAAGGGAACTCATACACTCAGTTGGAAAGGAGAATCTTCTGGCTACTATGGAAAATTCTTAAGCATTCCCAAAAATAATTAAAAATAGACTGCCATAAGCCAGAAATCTTCCTTGTTTTAAAGATATCTGCACAATCATGTTCATTGCAACATTATTTGCAACAGCAATGACAAGGAAATAATTTGGGCATTGATTAATAGATGACTGGATAAAGAAACTGTGAAATATAGCTATGCATATATACGTGTGTGTGTGTGTGTGTGTGTGTGTGTGTGTAACAGACATAACGGTCTCTTCTTAAGCATCAGAAAAGGAGGAGATCTTGCTATCTTGCTATTTGTAATAATATGGATGGGCCTGTGAGATGTTATTTTAAGGAAATATACCAGATATAAAAAGAATATTATTGTGTTACCTCACTTTTACATGGAGATTAGAACCAATGTTAAGTATGCAGAGATAGGGAATGAAATGGTGATTGCCATAGTGAGAAGGAAATGAAGATTTATATCAAAGCAATACGTATGATGAATAAGGCTAAACAATTTAATGTAGGATGTGAGAATTACAGTTAATAGTGTATTGTATTCAGAGATTTTACTAAATGAGTATAGTATACTATTCTCCCCACGGAGGCAAATGGTCAATCATGTTAGATTAAGAATATGTTAATTTGTCACCGTAGTAACTTTGTTATATATATGCCTCTCATGACATCAAATTTTGTGCCTTAAATATACACAGTAAAATTACTTTAAAAATCATCTTACATTCTAAGAGATTAGAAAATCTAATTGCATCTACATGTGATTATTGATTTTAACAACCTACAATTTCATATAAGAAGAAAACAAGAAACAGGAAAATATGATTTTCATAATGACAAGCTTATATAGGTTAAACAAAGGATATCATTTAAAAACATTGAAACTGTGACAGCATAAAATTTTCAGGGAAAATAATTAATGAATCTGATTTAATTCTTAATTTCTTTCTTACTCCCATTGAATCAAAATCCATATTGGTAAATTGGTATTGTGCTATATAAAAACTACGACTCTGGTTCACACTTAAGACTCAACTTCTAAATATGGAAAAGTTCTCCAGCTGTCATTTTTACTAGTCTATGCCTTGCAATTAACTCCCCAAATCCTGGGCTGGAATTGCTTCTCCACAAACCTGCTCCTGCCTGATACCTCTATTCTATCTCTACTAATCATTGATGGAAACCTCTATGCAGAAGGGATTATTAGTGTTCTTCCCAAAACTCCTACAAGTGGCTGTGCTGCATTAAAGGCCTATTTTATGCTGGTTGTACTCAAAAGGCTCTATCACATGAAGCCAGTTTATCCCTCCCAATTCCTGTACGTTGTGCTTAATATTACACCATTTATAGATAAGAAACTGAGCCACAGAGAAGTTTGGCAAAAGTCATAATGTCTCCTAAGGTGTATAACTGTCAGGAGTTCAGAGAGCCTGGGTGCAGGGTCTCCACACCCACCAATGCAGTCTCCAGGACTTTTTGTTTGTGGCAGTCACATCACGAACTCTGTCGCATTACACTTCCTTATTTATTACCCCCTGCTTTGTCAATTTCTTAAGGACAATGATTGATCCCTTACTTAGGTTTGTTCAATGAAATCCTAAAACAGTCCTTTTTTAATCCATGCAAAGTAGGACCTGCTGATTTGAATTAAATTTTAAAAAACGTTATATCATTTCTTTCTTCTCTTTTGTGTAGTCCCTGGCACAAATAGATATTCAGTATTTGAGAGGATAAAAGAAGTTGCAAAAGATAAGAAGAAAGGAAGAGGGAAGAGAAAAAGAAAAACAGACTAATTCTTCTATATTGGGGAAATATAATTACAAACAAAACCTTTCCCCAATCCAGAAATCTTCTCTGCAATCATGGCAGAGAAAGATCTTTCATCACTGAAAAAGCATTGAACCACACTGTGTTGTACATTACACGCAATACACTAATTATAAGGACAGAAAAAAAAATCACCCTTTTATAAGCAAATCAGTTACAGTCAATTACATGGCCATTTTTGAGATTAACAATAACTAGCATTCAAGAGGAATGGATAGCAAAATTCGTGACAAATAGGACAACTTTATCTGTGTGAGTTAATTCTCTGTATTCGGTGAAAAACAAACCTCTCCATTACGAGTTTTGCCAATAGGAGCAATATTCCCAGGGTAGGGAAGCTCCTGCTCTGACAAGAAATGGGGAGGTAAGGGAACTCTGGAAGTTCGCATTTCACAGTATTTGCTCTTAGGTTGACCATAAAGCTGACAAAATACCAATCTGTCTGAGGGAATGATTTATGCAGAAAGAGAGGAGAAAGTTCTTACGATCATTTCCAAGTAAGTATTCAAATAAAAAAGAGGAGTTTCTCTCTTGTTCTGCAGTAAATATAATTAAAGTTTTCATTTTTAATTCGTCTTTGTTCCTACAAGTTCAGTGAATAAAAAAGAGCTCTAAAGAAGTGTGGTCGATCAGGAAACACATCAAAATGTTCTAGGACCACTTTTTTTACTTATAAGCCTTTTCCTTGGAAGCGGCGTTTAATCTCTGTAGGACTCTGCCTTTCATCTCTAAAATGAGTGGGTTGCACTGGATATTATCTAAGGTCACTTTTGGATTTATTGCTCTATTTCAAAATAATGAAAAAAGTGAGGGTCCAGTGAGGATGACAAGTGTTGTTATTTTTCATGTCCACACTTGTTTGAACTTTAATTGCTCTGGTTTCTCTAACAGGAAATCAATGACCTTCACTGACCACCTATCGACCTCTAAATGACAAGGAAATTGGAATCACTGGAGGCTTATTACACACTTAGCACATATCATTAAAAAGCTTACCAATCTATGTGAGTGTGCATTGAATGGAGAGGGGACAAGTTTCCCTCCTGTGGAATCTTTTAACAGAATAGCAGTCAACACAGGAAAGTTTTCTAATATATATGTAATCTGTAAGGACTCAGACTAGTGGACTTGCATTGATGTCAGCTATTCGAATTACAGAGATTTACAAGTATTTTCCTGTTCTATGGATGTGTAGGTGTTATCATGAAACTCTTCCTTCTGTTTTTCCTCAATAAAAGAAACTATCGGAAAACCAGTACCAAAAATAGCAGTATATCTGTTCTCTCTCTCACTTAGTTTTTAGATTGTGAGATGAGTGCTATTCCTGGTTTACTTGGTTAAAAAAAAAAAGCACAGGAACTAATATAAGAAAATACCTCAAATGTTTCTGCTGAATACATGTGTGCATAAAAATAAAAAACACCACTATTTATAAGTATTCCTGAGTGAAAAAAATGTTCATTACACATAGTATATTTCTAAATACTTGTTTGGTTGTACCCCATATTCAGGACCAATTGTAATGCTTCAATTAAAAATAAATTTAAGCTGGGCGTGGTGGCTCACACCTGTAATCCCAGCACTTGGGAGGCTGAGACAGGCGGATCGTTGTGAGTTTGAGACCAGCCTGGGCTACAAAGTGAGCTCAAGGCCAGCCTGAACGGCATAGTGAGACCCTGTCTCAAAAACACCAGGGCTGGGGATCTAGCTCAGCGGTCTAAGCACCTGCCTGGCAAGTGTAAGGTCGTGAGTTCAATCCCCGGTGCCGCAAAAAAAATAAATAATTAAAAAATAAATAAATAAATTTAAAAATCTGCTTCAATTAAAAATAAATTTAAAAATCTCCT
>RJWT010021258.1:0-17649 GCA_004365215.1 Cuniculus paca | reverse complement strand
AACAACAATTTATACAAAAAATTTCATCAAAATCAAACATAAAGAGATTAGAAAAATCCCGAGAATGTTTAAATTCTTACCAAATGTGTAACACAATCTTGAAGGCATAAGTGTAAGCAGAGACTTCATGAACAAAAGCCTGACTACAAGGAAAATACTACAAAGAATCAACAAGTGGGATCTCATCTTATTAAAAAGCTTTTGCAGAACAAAAGGAATCACCAACAGAGTGAAAAGACAGCCCACAGAGTGGGAGAAATTTATGGTCAGTTGTCCCTCAGACAAAGGACTTATATCTAGAAGTTAAAAAGAATTGAAAAAACTCACCTCAAATTCAAAGACCTGATCCAAAGATGGGCATCTGAGACAAATACACATTTCTCAGATGAAGAAATACAAATAGTAAATAAACACATGAAAAAATGTTCAACGTTGTTGGTCGTTTGAGAAATGCAAAGTAAAACAACACTGAGATTCCATCTCCAGAAAGAATGGCTTAATCAAGAAATCAACCAATAACAGATGCTGGAGAGGCTGTGAGGAAAAAGGAACCCTTCTCCACTGTGGGTGTGAGTGCAGACTGGTGCAACCACTGTGGAAATTGGTGTGGAGATTCCTAAAAAAACTAGGATTAGAGGTCTCATTCCATTGAGCTATTCCCCTTATGGGTATCTTCTCAGAAGAATTAAAAACATCATACCCCATGTTTATAGCAGCACAATTTGTAATAGACAGATCTTGGAAACAATCCAAATGCCCATCAACTGAGGAATGGATAAAAAAGGTGTGTTCTGTTTTATATAATGGAGTACTACTTAGCCATAAAGAATGATAAACAGGAAACTTTTATATGTAAATGAATGCAACTAGAGACCATACTCATAAGTGAAATAAATCAGACTCACATATGTAAACATCTTATTGTCTCACTAGTGTGAGAAATTGAAAGAGTAAATAAGATCCAAAATGTATAACAGATATTGTGAATTGGGAAGAAACTGTTAAAAAGAAAAGACAAACTGAATGCCTATGTCTTCCCCTCTGATTACTACGAAGACAGCACCATATTAATTATTGTAACTGTCCTACCAACCTGTTTTGAAACAGTTTTTATTATTATTTTTTTCCTCCTTAAACCTGATGCTAGTCTGCATTTTAAATATCTCCCAGGGCGGGACCCAGGAAGATAAGGAAAAGTCAGCAACTCCCGAGAATCAGCCACGCTGGGACTGGGAGGAGCCGATCAAGGACCCAACTAGTCAACCTTTCTGGTAAGCTGTGCAGACCATGTGGTACCCAGGAAGAGAAAAAGTCAGTGCCTCCTGTGAGTTTACTGGCATGCAGGCTGAAAATCACCAAACCCTCTCACCCCATAAGCCACCCCCTGGTTTGGAGGTCAGCCTGAGCTGATAGCAATTGAGGTACAAAAAAGCACCTGAGGGATTGTATTGTTAGGTTGAATTTACAGGCATGGGGCTGATAGTCTGAGCATGTATAGGAAGGATAACGGTATGCAATATGGCAAATATGGGGTTTTCTTTTTCTGTCCTGTTTTTAAAGTCTAATAATGTTCTCACTGTTTTGTTTTATTCTTATTAATTTTTTTTGGCTTTACTCAATATTTTGTTTTGATTGGTTTTATTCTGTTTTGTTTTGGTCTGATTTTGCTATAACTGATGGAATGGAAAACTACTGTGGAGATAACAAGATATACTATAGTAGCCATTGTTTTCCCATTACCCTGCTTTGATGTTCTGTACCAATTTCACTGCTGTGAAATTGGTACAGATTTATTCTGTTTTGTTTTGTTGGGTTTTACTATCTAAAAAAAAAAAAAATCTCCCGGGGCCGTGTGTGGAAGGCGTGCAGGTTGAGCGCTGCGGCTGGGAGGTCACAGAACTTGACGAGGCGAAGCTCTCTGCCAGGTCTCAAGGCATAGAGCAGCCTGGAGGGTGTGGTGGGGCCAGGGCTGGCCCTCTGCTTTGTGCCAGGTGGAGGGAGTGCTCTGCCGGTCCTGTCGTCTCCCAATGCCCCGCCCTTCCTGCCCCAGGGCCCTAAGAACAGCGAGTCAGCCGCGGTGGTGTGGACCTCAAAACTGTGAGCTAAGAGGAGTATTTTCTCCTTTCCTTGTGTGGTGCCTGGGGTTGGGCCAGGGTCTTAACCCTGAGCTACATCCTCAGCCCACCAGCCCCTTTTTCACTCTCGATAAGTCGCTGAGTTGACCAGGCTGGGCTTGAACTTGAGCTCTTCCTGCCTCAGCTGCCCGAAGTGCTGGATGTGAGCTGCTACACCCAGCTCTTTTCTCTTTGCAAATTGATCGTCTTAAGTGTTTATCACAGTGATGGGAATATAATATACTCAGCTTTAAAAAGTTGTCTTATGTCTCCAATTTTCTACAAAGTCTCAGTTAATGTGTTCTACATTAGTGTAAGTCTGTTAGACAAGGCCTATTTCATAAATACAGGAATTATACTCTTTTTATTTTAGCATAATACAAGATGATATTAATAAAAATATAAAAGGCCTCATCTTTGGAAAAGTAAGGCAAAATTCCAAGAGAAAGTTAGAGAATAATAATAGTTAACACTGTATCATGATCTTTTTTCTTTCTTTCTTTTTTTTTTTTTTTGAGTCAGGGTCTCACTTTGTAGTCCAGGCTGGCCTTGAACTCCCTATGTAGCTTGGGATGGTCGTAGACACCCTGTGATCCCCCACCTCAGCCTCCTGAGTGCTGGGATTGCAAGCCTGTGCCACCATACCTGCCCACTGTATCATAATCTTAAAAGAATTGCCAAAATAAACTCTGAGTGCAAGTCATGACAGAAAAGACGTACCAAGAAGACACAAAGATAAAAGCACATAACTTTCTCTTCAATGAACTAAGAGGAATTGGTAATATAAATGAAGTAAATTAATATATGTAACATGTTTTGAAACAATGAAATATAGATAATTTGGGGAATCCTTTGGACTTCTCCCTTCTTCAAATTTATCTAAGTTTTATTTCGCTCTTGCACTCCCCCCTTCTATACATGTACGTATTTTGCATTTCTCATGTCAGAGAAAGCTTGTGATATTTAAGCTCGGGTGTCTGACTTACCTCACTCAGCATATGCTCTCAGGTTTCACCCATCCGCCTATGAGCAGGCGCCTCAAGTTTATCTTTCTCTGTGGCAGGGCAGAGCTCAGGTGGGTATAAACACAGCACCATGTTGTCCTTATCCGGTCACCTGTGGGTGGGCTTTATAGACCATTCCGAGATCTAGGCGTAATAAATCGTGCTGTTGTAAATACGGGTATGTGTGCAACCTCGTAGTATGATGACTTTAGCTCTTTTGGGATGATATGTAGAAGGGGAATAACTGGGTCAAACGGAATTTCTAGTTTTAGCTTTTCAAGGAGTGTTCACACTGATTTCCATAGTGTTTGCACGAGTCTACACTCCCACCTACAAAGTAGAAGAGTTCCTTTTTCCTCACATCCTCACCAGTGCTATGATTTGATTTTTTTGATGACAGTCATTCTTTCTGGGTTAAGATGGTATATCAACGTAGTTTTAATTTGCGTTTCTCTAACAGCCAGTGATGTTGAACAATTTTTCTTGTATTTATTAGCCATTTATCCTTCGGAGCAGTGTCTATTTATTTTGGTTGCCCATTTTTTTGATTGGGTCTTTTGTTTTGGGGAGTCTAATATTTTTCCTAGATTTTAGTCCTCCATCTGAGGAATAGCTGGCAGCCCCCCCCCCCCATTTTGTAGATTGCCTCTTCACTCTGTGCGTTGTTTCCTTTGCTGTGCAGAAGCTTTTTAATTTGATGTGATCCCATTTGCTGATTCTTGGTATTATTTCTTGTGCCACTGGGGTTTGATTCAGAAAATTGTTGCCTACACCTATGTCTGTAGGAGTTTTACCTATTTTTGTCTTCCAGCAGGTGAAGAGTTTCTGTTTTAAGAGTTACATATTTTTTTGTGTGTGTGTACCAGAAATGGAGCTCAGGACTTTGCACTTGCCAGGCAGGCAATCATGCTGCTGAGCTGTATCTCTGGCCGGCAGTTAGATTTTTGATCCATTTTGATTTTAGTTTACGGCATAGTGACCCATATGGGTCTCGGCTCAATCTTTTGCATGTGGATATGCAATTTTCTTTGCACCAGTTTGGAGAGGCTATCTTTCCTCCAGTGTATGTCATTTCTGTTTCCTCTATTCTGTTCCATTGATCTACATGTCTGTTTTTGTGATAGTAGCATGCTGTTTTAATCACAGTAACTTTGTAGTATAACTTCAAACCTGGGGTTGTGATGCCTCTACTTTGCTTTCCTTACACAGGATAGCTTAGCGAGACTGGTCTATGGTTCTCTTTCGTAGTGGAGTCCTTGTCTGGTTTCAAGATCAGGATAATGTTAGCTTACAAGAAGGATTCAGGAAGTATTACTTTCTTCTTGATTTCATTAAAGAGCTTGAGGGGTATTGGTGTTAGATTGTCCCTGAAGTTGCAGAACTCATCTGTGAATCTACCAGGCGCTGGACTTTTCTCAGCTGGTGAGTTTTTTTATTACTGCTTCAATTTCACTGCTTGTTATTGGATTATTCAAGATTTTTGAGTCCTCTTGATTCTGTTTTGGCAATTCACATATATCTAGGAATCTCTCCATTTCTTCCAACTTCTCCAATTTTTTGGCATTTAGGTTTGTGAAATAGTTCCTAATAATTATCTGGACTTCAGTGGTGTCCATTGTGATTTCATTTTTTTTTCATCTCTAATTGCATTGATTTCTGTTCTAGGAATTATATCCTGATAAAATCTATTATTTGATGTTGAGCAGGCTTGGACTAATTCCATACAGACTGTGGCCGCGAATTATAAGTCCTTAACCCATATTTTCTAGAGAAATCGTCCAACCATGTTTCCTTCTATGAGGGTATTGTGCCCTGTGCCTTGAGGTCCCCCAAAAGCCTGATGTGGTCATAGCTGGGGCTTTTTCAGAGTTGGCTGGATCTAAAGTGCGTGACTGATTCATGGTGCAATGCTGGGAGTAAGAGTGTGTGATTACTAAATCGGTTCACTGATTGGTTTAGCACCGTCCGAATCCTGGTAGTCTGGATAAGAAAAAAGGGCAGAAAGATGCTGTTAAGTCCCCTTATTGCTTTTGCTGTCTTCTGCCCACCATGAGCTGTTTCTCCTCTGTGATGCCCCTCTGCCACGCTGCCCTGCTGTGGAGCCAGATGACCATGGACTGAAACCTCTACCGAGTGTGATCTAAAGTAAGTCTTTCCTCTTAACTTCGGGTGCTGAGTACTCTGTCTCAGCAGCAAGAAAAGTAACCAAGACAGAGGGAATAAAAGGCATAGGTAGGGGATGATTTGAGGAAGCATCTAGAAACCTCATTTAGTAAGTGAAAGTCACAGAGATTCTACATGCCTTGTTTAACCAGTCTCTTTATTTACTTGAGTCCTTTTAATTTAAAAACATTTATGTTTTGTCAGCTAGTCAATAGTATGGTTCAAAATTCAAGGTTGTAAAGCTGTTCATCACAGACCCTGCTTCCTACCTCTGTATCTCAGCCACACAGTTCTCCTGAGTGCTGTAAGCTAATGCTCTTAGTTTTGTGTGCATTCTTTATCCATTCTCAGATATTCTAGTGAGTTTAAGCTGGTATAACAAAACGCCATAGGCTAGGTGGATTATATAGCACAGACATTTATTACCCACAGTGCTGGAGGCTGGAGGCCCAAGATCAACGTGTGAGCATGGCTGGGCTCTGACTAGGGCCCTCTTCTGGGCTGCAGACTACTGACTTCCAGTATCTGCACAAGGTGGTAGGCCAGCAAGCCTGTAATCTTCTAACAAGGGCACTAATCTTCTAACAAGGGTGCCTTTCAACAAGGTCACTAATCTTCCTCATGAGGGTGTTACCCTTGTGACCTAATTACTCCTCAGAGGTTCCAACTACAAACATCATCATACTGGGTAATAGATTTCAGCATTTAAATTTTTTGGAGGAGAGAAGAAATTCAATCTATAACACTGGATATATTTATTGTGAAATACTTTTTTCTCTGTTTTTTCCCAAATAGTTGCATGTTACTAGTACACACAAGGACTCCACATTTTGTTATTTTTAACCTAACAGTATACATTGAAAGAAAATTCATTTTAATACATAAAAAACTGTTTTAGTTTTCTAAAAATGATTGAATATTATTCTCATCTAATTTTTTAAGCAAATCTATATGTGAATATATATTTGGATTTGCTTACTTTGCTTATAAAAGTGTTGTAATATATTTCTCTAAGATGTATAGGATACATACATTTATAAGACAGCATTTCTAGAAACGAAGTTTCTGAATATATAGGTATTTATCACTTGGCAAGATATTGACAAATTGTCTTCCATAGCAGTTTTACGTTTTGAGCTCATGAGCACTGTATGAGAATGTCAGTCCTTTGTGTCCCCTGCAAGGATTTGCTGGTGTTTTGATACCACTGGTTTGTCCTGTTATAAGTGAACTCAGGAATTATTGCAAGACAGACACATTTTAAATATTTCTGTTATTGAGTTTCTTTAGCGTGGACCACAAAAGAACTTGTGTTATTAGACTTTTGAAACTGGTTTGTCGAACTCTTTATATACCAAATGAGAAACAAGCCTTTGAAGGCACGGATGTTTCTCCTCTAGTTTGCCATGTGTTTTGCCTTTGTCTGGTAGACTTTGCCAGGTTGAAATGTGTGATATGTATGTAGTTACCTTTATTCACTTTTTAAACACTTTTTTCCCACGTTTTTATTTTTATGACATCTGAGGTATGTGAGCATGTGTGTGAGCGTGTGTGTGTGTGACTGTGTGCATGAGTGTGTATGTATGAGCATGTGCATGTGAGCCTGTGTGTGAGCATGCATGTGAGCCTGTGTGTGTGTGTGAGCGTGGGTGAGCACGTGCATGTGAGCGTGTGTGTGTGAGCCTGTGTGTGTGCGTGAACGTGTGCATGAGCATGTGTGTGTGAGCGTGTGCATGAGCGTGTGTGTATGAGCGTGTGTGTATGAGCATATGCGTGTGAGCATGTGTGTGAGTGTGTGAGCATGTGTGAGAGCATGCGTGTGCCTAGGGTTGAACCCAGGGCCTTGCACATCCTAAGTATGTGCTCTACCCCACGGCCACTTTTTCTTTTTAGTGTAGAAAGGCATTTCTGGGATGAAGATAAGGCCTTCAGGGATATTTCTAGCACTTTAGTAGTTAATTTTTTTCTTTAAAAGCATACAACACCCTGCTTATCCTAAAAGTGGCAAATCTCGAAGGACTGGGGCTTAGGCGTTTTCTCCTTGGCTCTGGCTTTGGAGTGTGTCTGCTGTGGACTGGTGCTGTCCGCGGCACTGGAAGTGGCTGGCGCCCACAGCTGACAGAGACCGTTGACTTGCACAGGTACAGCTGAGGATGATGTGTCCCTCCTGCCCACGGACATCGCTGAAATGAGAACTTGGCGTTAGTTTGTGCAGTGCGGTAGAAAGCAATTGGAGGCGCCCACACAGTGGAATAGATCAGATATCATTAACTTTAAGGTTAAACGCCTTCTCGGTGAGCTACCTGTGCAAGTAAATTAAATCAAACATTTAATGTTAGTGATGCAGGTCACTCCATTTATGAAGGTTAAACAGCTGAGTTTCAATTTAATATTTTTAGTCTGGCAATGGTGGAAATCTGGAAAGAGCTCTTCTTGTGAATACCTTTCTATATTACTTAAGGAAAGCAGCTATGCATATGAATGATTTATTTTCTCACCTTTCCAATGTGGTAATGAAATGACTGTAGGTAGCAAATAATATAAATTAGCTATTTATCTGATTAGTTAAATAAATTTTTAAAATTGGTAATCCTTTGTAACCTTGCAAATAGCATAGTTGATAAAGCAAATCCTAAAAACTGGTTGCCCACCATGTCAGTCAGATTTCTGTCACTGTGAAAAATGTCTGTGAAAACCAGGCGAAAAGGAGGAAAGGTTTGTTTGGCTGAGGTTTCACTCTGTGGCTGGCCCTGTTGTCTGCGGATCCTCGGGGAGCCGAGGATCCTGGGGGTGGTGGGCAGAACTGTGTACCTCAGGGCAGTCTGGAAGCAAAGAAAGGAAGAGCTACATCCCCAGCGCCCCCTCTGAGGGTGTCCCCCAGCCACCTAGCTGCTTCCTCCTTGAAGGTCTCCCACCCCTCAAGACACGCAGAGCAGACCAAGCCTTTAATACACGGCCCTTTGGGGACATTTAAGATTCAAACCATAACGCCTGAAGAATATAAGACAGATGAAAATTCATTCTTTAAAAGTATAATTTTTTGAGCTGGGGATATTTTTATTTTAGTCAGTTTTGAATATTTATATTCCTTGGCTACCTAGCTTTCGTTAAATGTATGATAACCACAAAGTCGCCACTTTTGCTACAGCAGTATTACAGTGTTTTGAATGCCACACTCCAGGAAATATAACGATCTCTTTCTGGAAAAGGCTTCTGCTCAATAAGAAAAATAAGATGTCATCACAGCCTTCGAAGGTGGCCCCCTCTATAAGCCGAGGGATGTGCTGGGGATTATTGAGAATGCATGCATGGCAAGGGTAAGGGCCTTGCTTCACTGCGGAGCCCTCTGCAGAGTCTACCTGGGGAAAAGGAACAGGAGTGCACATTGCTCTTAGTGACTGTTTTTTTTTTTCTTTTAGATATGCAGGGAAGTAAGGAAGTGGAAAATAATGTCCACCACTGTTGAAGATGAGCTATTCTCTAGGGATTAGCAAGTGAAATGATATAGCATTATGCCAGATCCGGATAATAAGAGAAACGAGGAGGGCATGGAGCCCCAAGATAGGGTCCTTGTAGTGGCTCTGAGGGAATTGATGGCAGCTTGGGCTGGGGGAAGGCAGTGGGGAGAGAGATGCAGACAGACAAGCTGTGCTATGCTAAGGCTTCTCAAATAAATGTGGGAGGAACTAGAAGGAGGTCTTTACGGCTTATTCAAAATCCTAACATCTTCTCAGTGTCCAGTAATTGGTAAATAATGATTCATAAACTCCCAGTAAGCACTTAGGCCAGCAAATTTTAGTACAGCAGTTTTCATTAACTACATGAATTAACTTTATTACGTAAGTTCTGGGTTCTATGATTTCCACCATAGCCATGGGGTCTACATTTTGAAATTATTCACAAGGGTAATGGATTTGAAAGTTCAAATTCCATTTAGAAGCTCATAGAAGAGGATCGGAAAGATGTAGCAGGCAGAGCAGGAATAACTGGGGACTATCTCCTGTGACAGAAATATTTCAGAATGGGTATTCATCTGATTTACTATCTCATAGATTCAGTTGTGCTCTAAAAAGATTTAAAGTTACCTTATAGAGAAAACCTGGCATAATCAATAAAACAGGTAGCGTTCAACTCCCTACATCGGTACGCATTTCCAGCTCCAGGTCTTGAATTTCTTGATACATCAGTATGTGTTTTTCCTTTACTGCCTCGCTTCATGTAAGTGAGTAAAAGCATTTAATTCCTTTACTTTGACCTCTTCAAAGGAAAAGTCTCTTAAAATACCAAGTCACAGTCCTTACAAGGTTCAGCTCAACTGTTTCCAAAAATAATAGCTGAGAGCAAGAATGTATTGCTGGAAAATAAAAAAGAAACCAAGTGAAATCTCTATTTTAGAATAGAATCTGACTTCCAGACCTCTCTTTTTAAATGTAATGGTTACTCAACGATTAACATTTGGTAGCTATTTTATATTACATGTATACTTTATTGACAAGAGTAAAATAAGCATGTAAATAACTTCTAATGTGAGCAAAAACCTATTAAATTAGGTTATGACATGAACAAATTTATTTTTAAGAGGGCAAGGAGTTACATGAATTCTATGTGACTTAATCAGCCTCACTGTGATCTTAGAGATGTATTATCATTATTTCTAACTGAATTTGATACCAATTCCTCTCTTGGTCTAGCAGGCTAGTAGCAATATGCCAAGTTCAGTGTGGGGAGAGGAAGTATTCTCTTTGTTCCTTTTAATTTCCTTCCTTAAGAGATTTAAGGCTCCTCCAAGGCTAAATTAGTGGTATACATTTTTCTAGTTTGATTGAAGAAAGAATATTTTAAAGAGTGGTATATTAGCCACTTTTCCATTAGTAGGATAAATTAACTGACAAACATAATTTAAAAGAGAAAAGGTTTATTCTGGTTCACAGTTTCAGAGGTGTCAGTCCATGGTCTGCTGGCTCCAAGACAGAGGCATCAGGGTGGAACGTATGGTGGGTTAAAGCTGCTCAACTCACCACAGCCAGGAAGCAGAGGGCAGAAGAGAAGAGAGAGGGGGGTGGGATCGTGAATACCCTTCTGGGTAAGGCAGGCATGACCTTCTTCCTCTGACCAGGCCCCGATTCCTAACAGCACAGGTCAGTGCCCTCATGATTCAATTGCCTTCTGAAAGCCCCATCTTTAACAAGAGTCTTTTGGATATCATTTTCAACCCTAAGTATAACAGGTAGAAAAAGATGTGGTCATTTGCTACTGGCTTGGCTTCTGGCATATCTGAATGTTCACTGCTGATGGCAAAGTGCCAGCGGTTCTCCAGAATCGGTGCTGAGCAGCATGCGGCACATATGCAAGCCAACTGCTTGTTTTGATGTCTGGTGGTCTAGGTAAGAAACAAAAACAAAACAAAACAAAACCATTCGCAGGAAATTTTTCCGTCTTCATGACCATAGGTAGGTATGGGTCTCAAAAACCATTTTAACATTCATTTTTTTTCTTAGTTGCAAAAGTAGGAAAGTGAGGGAGGGAGAGAGCAAGGGAGGAAGGAAGAGAGAGAGAAAAAGAGGAGAGGCTGACTTTGCTTTCTGATTATTTTGTAGGTCTTTGATTTACTTTTTTATGATGCTTGGTTACACTAAATCTTCTTGTAGAATGTGTCCCTAGTGATACTATTTTGAATGAATTCTGTTTGTTAAAACCAAAAGAAACCTAATAAAAAAGGAGCAGTGACAGAGCGTTTAATGTCAGTTTTCCTGGCATCCCTCCCTACTAAGTCAAACCAAGCATAAAAGGTGAGAAGACGGCAGTGATTGCTGTGTCATTCAAGGTGCCCTCAGAGTTCTGATAGCTCCAGCTGGACTTGGCCAGTTGGCTTACTCATAGAGAGCGCCTCCTACAAAAGTGAGGCTCTAGTAAACTTCCCAGGAGTGCTTCACCCTCATGGGGTGAGGATTCATTGCCTCAAAATATGACCCCTCTGAGTTTAAGAAAAAGGCAGAAGCCAGAAGGTGTCACTCATCTTCTCTTGTCCTTCCTGCCCAGAGCAGGATGTGAAAGGACCGTCTGACGTTTCTCTAAATAGGCCACAGACCCTCCATTCCAAAGGGACCTTCCCTGTGCGTGGAGGGAAGGGACATCCTTTCCCCAGGGACAGAGGCCTAGGGATCTGAGCCAACTGGCCTGCCAAGCCCCTCTCCCCAGATCATCGCCGCTGAATTGCTCCCCTGTTGTCCAGTTCCACACCTGTGACGACCTGCAAGCGTTCACTTCCCGGCACACGCAGCGGCCAGTACTGTGGGACTGGTTCGTTTTTAAAATAAAAAGCTTCCCCCGAGGCTGACATTAAGGAGCCAGAGCCACTGGGCTCTGTCTTCCCCATTGGTTGGAGGGAGGAGAGGAGAAACTGCTTGTGGCTCAGATGGGAGAAGGGGAGCCTCAGGGTTCCGTGTCGGCGTAGGTAGACGCGTCACGCCTCTGCATAGCGTGTGTGTTCTTTGGTGAGCGTTTTCATGTTCTGCTGCTCTGCCCTGGGGATTTAGTGCTTGTGACAGCCAAAGGTCATCGTCAGCGCTGGGCCAGGCCAGCATTGTAGGCCCAGGTCTGTTCTGGAAAATGGAACATCCTTCAGTGGATTCCCGAGGCTTTCCTGCAAAACAACTTTGGCACATCGCTATTTAAGGAGTTTGTGTCTGCATGTGTCCAGGTCTTAACTGATTTTTAAAAAACGCACAGATTTCCCTGATTCTCAGCATCTTTGTTTCCTGAAGAAGGCTCTCATGTCAGATGATAAAACTCAGAGTAAATGAGTAAGGATTCTCTTTTCTTGTTCATCTGGTTTTGAATACATGGGTCTCAGATATGAACCTACTGGTGGGTGAGAAGTCTTAGACCAGGGTGGGCCCTGACTTTAGGGAATTCTGCCCCATCCAGTCCATCTGCTCACCCCAAATATCAAACAGAAATGAGTAATGATGAAAAATGGGAAAGAAATTAGCCACTACGGCCATATCCAAAAGATGAGCGGATCCAAGAGTCCTCAGTCGTTTCTTTGGGTGCGTCCAAGAACCGCAGGATTATGTAGGAAAGGGCAATAAGTACGCATGGTGAAGCAGTCGGGTCAAACTGTGTTTGGCTGGTCACCATCTGAGGTCTGTGTCAGCAAGGTGGCTCTTGGGAAGTCATTGTGGGAGGGGACAATTTGGTTGCCCTTGTGAGGTGTCTCACAGTGGAGTGACCAGTCTGCGAGGTTCTGTGGCTCCTGGAATCTGGGGTGACCACTTACCACATTTCATTCTGAGGCTCTACTGTTCCAAGTCACCAAAATCAGGACCCAGTTGGGCTATGAAAGGTCAGAAAAATCCCACAATGCAGTTCCCTTCCTGTTTAGGCTGTAGCATTAGGATCCAAGGCACTGCTTGGATGGTATTTTGTGCCTATTATCCCCCAAAATGATGCTAAAGTGAATTCATTAATTTTTAATCTGAAAACACTTTAATTAATTCAGAATGTGAAAGGTTAGCTTGAAAATAAGGTATGTTACAAAGGGGATGGCAGGCACCCTGGCGTGCAGCAGATTGGCTCCGATCCGCACAATCCAAGCAAGAGGTTGTTGTTCTGTTACGGATGAAAAGGCTCATTATCTCACAGATAATTGCACAGATGCAGTACCGGTGAGGTCGCACTGCACAGAGCTGTGGTTTCCCAACCAAATATGCACTCAAGCTAATCAACAGTTAAAGGCATAGCGCACCATTTCATGTACTGTAGAGGACGACCAACACAACAGATACCTCTTGTAACCAAAATATTTGAGGCTGTAGGGAGCTAAGAAATTGCAAAAATTAAGAAGAAAGGACCCTACCTTTGTTCTATTATGTAGTTATGTGCTTTGTGGACCGCTCAGGTTTTGACATTTCTCCAAAGGTGTAAGTTGTCCCGTTAACTTTTAAAGTCATGCAGCATACAAGGATAAGTAGTAAAATATTTTAGTGCCTTTATATCCTGTTTTACATTTTTAAGCTAAGCCTTGAGATTTCAAGGTTTGGAATACAGTTGAGATTTTGAAGTTCTCGACATTGTAATTTTCTGGAAAATATAGTTATAGAAGACTGCAATTCAGCGCGTGAAGGTTTGATGGAAGAAAACAACTGAGAACGTGCCCTCTTTGTTCTATTTCCTCTCTTCAGAGTGAATGCCATAGTTGCTTGGTTTTCTACATTGCAACATTTCATAACAACTCTGCAGGGGGCGCTATCTGAATTGAAACTGAATTTTATAGGTAACCACAAGGTCTCTTTCTATTAGAAAAGCCATTACCACTTACATCAAAACTAACAGTGGATTATAAGGTTTGTGACAAGGATCTGACCGTTGCAGCGATCTTAATCATATTTTTGTCCTGTTTCATCTTCACCCAAATTTGTGGAGTGTCCAATACTTAGAGTAAAAACACAAGTGTGGAATGTTGAGCTTTTGTGGACAGATGGGGGTGATAAAATTCTAGCAAGGTCTGTTGTGAGGTGTGGAAGAAACTGGAACACGGTGTGGAAATCTAGGAACCTCCATGTCGAAAGAAAGGTTCCAGACAGGTGTGGGAAGCCTTTTCTCCAAGCTGCCTTGATTTAAGACTTTATTGATTCTTTCTTTGTGAACTGAGTTAGAACTTCAGTCCTGGAATTGTACAGGAGTTTTGCAGTTTATTTATATAAATTAATTGTAGCCAATCTGTTTTATGCGGTGTGGATCTAGCTGTCAGCAGCATGATGTGGCTTTTTGAAGAGCTTGCTTGTGGTGACTGTGGTCTCCGCCCACTGCCCTTTCCTCCTCTGGAGGACAAGCTGCCCACTCACAGTGACCCAGTGAGGAGATAATAGGGTTCCCCGCCTGCTGCAGGCACTGGGATCAGCCAGGCTGTCCTTATTTTGTCTCATTTCAGATGGAAGTGGGAGGGAATTATCTGTTTTTCTCTCTTTCCTGGAATTGCAAGCCTTTGCCTGCGGAGCTGCCTGCAGCAATGTCGCATTTCAAGGAGGAAGCCTGGGGGATCGAGCTGATGCCCAGAGGTCAGGCAAGCCCAGGGTCTTGGTCTCTTTGAAGTTCCCAGTTCTCTGCCTCCAGCAGCCCTGCTCCCTCTGTGACTTCCACTGCAGCTTTGAACGCTCCCTCTCTCCATCCTGGGTGCAGCACCCAGGGTCTGACCTCACTGAAGAGAGACAGCTTACTTGAGGGGAGCCCCTGGCCCTTGCCACTTGTCTGTCCCCTGGAGTGGAGCTTGCTTGGTTCTCTGGAGACAGAGCAGACGTGACTGCTCTCAAACCTGAGGGCCTGTGTCCTGTGGGGCATTGTTCACAGCATTCGCCCCTCCCGAGTCCAGGCAATTTGCCCCCAGCAGCTCTTTCTCAGCCCTCCTGATGAGGCTTTCTGTACTTGCTAGAGCTAGCCTTTCATCTGTGTCCCTGCTTCGGGAAACTGCCTGTGGGCAGGAACCAGGCACTTCTTACCCAGTTACTCTATCACCTAGCTCTTTGTACAATGCATTAAATAAATGACTAGAACACCTTTTTACTTTTCTCTTTTTTTCATTCATTCTTTTTTTTCTTTTCTTGAAAGGAACTCATTATGTTCCCCAGGATGGTATTGAGCTTTTGGGCTGGAGTCATTCTCCTGCCTCAGCCTCCCTAGTCACTGGGCCTCCAGGTGTGCACTACTTCATGCTGCCCCGTTTTACTCTTGGTTAAGCTATGTACTGAAAGGGGAAGCTCTACCTGGCAGTGATGCTCATTAATCTACTCCATGAAACTGACAAATCAAGAGAAAAATATTCATGAGACTGAAGAATGTGGTTTACTACCAAATTCCCATCTCTTTGCCAAAGACCTATGAAAGTTTTCAATTGCCGGGCAGCCCTCATCTGGGGCGGAGTGGAGGTGTCCTTGGCAGTTCTATGCACTTTTCCAACAGTTTGTTTAGGAGGCAGCCTGGGGAGACACTGCTTTGCCCTCCGAGGTTTCCTCTCCCCTCAGAGGAGGCCTGCAGGGCGGGGGTGTGCTGTGCTGCGCGGCTAAGGTCCTCCAGCCACTGCCTGGAGGAGGCAGAGCGGAGAATCGTGAGCCAGCACCCCTGGAAAGCACCGGACAGTGGCAGTTATCTCTATTTAAAAGGCCCTGGCCTGGGCTGCTCCAGATGGCCACTCTTACAGACGATTTCTTGATAGGGTGCAATGGGGGGAGTGCTCTGTATGATGATTATAAATTTATACTTTGTTAAAAAAAGACAATTGTAATTAAATAAAGCCTTAATTAAGGGCAGCATATTAATAGATATTTAGTCACTTTTGATCAGATTCCAGAAAATGTCCCTAGATGTTGATGGGATGTGGGTAAGTTCTGATCGTTGTTATAGGCAAGCAATATGACAAAGGACTTCAACGAGGTAATGCAATTTAAGATAATGCGTTTATTTTCCACCTATTTCATTTAGTGATACGAAATGAGTGCCTACCTCAGGAACACTGGAGAATTGAAATGACTGTTCTGATAGCTCCAAAGCTGAAATATGCTCAGGAAAGCAATGTTTTCTTTTAAACAATTATGTCTAATTACACTTAAGAAATAAAGAGGTTCTCAGTATTTATGAATCAATAAGTGTTCTTTCTGTTTTCCAACTGTGTTTTCTCTCTCAGAGGTCTATTAAATAGAAGAAGAAATGTACTTATTATTGCTTTTAAAATCTTTTCTATTTTTAATTAAAAAAGACTTCACATTATTAAAAAAAGCCCCTGCAAATAATAACCAAATCTAAATAATGGAACAAAAGAAAAAGTGTCAGTCTCTGCTGGCCACCGTCAGTGTTTATTGTTCCATCTCAAGTCCCTTACGAGCAGCTTGGATGGACGGGTGAGCAGAGTAAACCATGTACTGGCAGCACTGAGTACTTCCTGTGAGCAGGCACTAAATTTGGTTCTGGAAGTGCAGTCATGAAAGGGGCTACGGTGGGGGAGTAGGGACAATCATTAAAGGAGTGTTTCTCTAAGGGTGAGAAGGCTCAGGGTGGGGGAAGTACTGGATACCTCAGCAGCGGCATGTACCTTCAGATGGAGACTTGAAAGAGTTCTCCCTGTGGCTGTAGGGGCTCACAGCTGTTATCTCAGCTCCATGGGAAGCTGAGGCAGGATGATAGAAAGTTTGAGGACGGCCTGGGCAATTCAGTGAGATGTCTTAAATGAAATAAGGACTGGGGCTACACGTAGCATGGGCGACTGAACATTTACGTGGCATGCACGGGGACCGGGGTTCCATCTGCAGCACTGCCCCACACACAGGAGAGCAGATCAGATTAAAGAGAGAGAGAGAGAGAGAAAGAGGCAGCTCCCTAAGGAAATGGTGTGTGTACAGAGACCTAGGGAAGACAGGCCAATGGCTTTGATACATTTTTCATCTTTTTAGGCTATGAGAGGCAGAAGAGTGTTGTGCAGTGATATCCAATTTAATTCTGTATTTTAGCCCTTGTTTCTGTCAGGTACCTCTGAGCTCATTAATAATATTAAACTTTCAGAAATAAAATTTCTGAACTTGGAATAAAAACTAAATTATTGTAAGAAGGCCTAAACCCAGGGATGCCTCATCCCGCACAGCTCCTGACACTCTGGAGGGAGGGCAGTGGAGGATGAAGAAATGAAGACAAGAGTCGAAAGGCTGAGGTCAGGCGGAGCCCCTCCTGATGGGAGAAAGCACTGCCTGGGGACTGCAGCATTTTACTCACCTCATCCGCATAAGAGGCTGCTTACAGAGAACTCAAGGGGAGGGTAGGATGCGGAACAGGAAGAGCAGCTAACCTTCGCAAAGCATCGTGCCTGGTGGCTACACGGGGAGCAAGAGGGGAAGTGTCTTTGTTGTCTCAGGGGAGGCCGAGTCACTTTGTGTGTCAGCTCCCCACTTCTCACGCGGGCCCTGCCCAGCTCACGGGAAGCAGTGTCACCCGAGGGACCAACAGCTTTGCTCCCAACACGAGGAGATAAATATTTATCTGTGTGACTTGCAAGATGTGAAGAAATAATTTAAAAAAGGACAAATGAACCCTAACCACAACATGAAGGATTTAGATTAACATGATTGAGAACTTCGAGAAAGAAGAGCTTGAATTGCATCATTTATTCTGCCAGGTATTGAAGGCCCACCGTAGGCGACAACGACTTTGTTTGAACAGATCTTAGGCCCTGGGCCATTTCCTAGATCCCTGTGTGCACTTCCTTCTAGAACCCAATCCTTTAGCACCTCTCCCAGTAGTAGTGGCTAATACCCCCGTGATGTTGGGCCTCCATGTTCACCCCCAGCCTGTCTTCAGCGAGACCCTCCCTCCTCGATATCCTCACG
>RJWT010021257.1:0-17656 GCA_004365215.1 Cuniculus paca | reverse complement strand
CCATTTCCATTTATTTGCAAGTGAGCATCACTGTCACTTTTGCAAAACAATTGCTTGATTGCTTTGAAACTTAGCAGATTTGGTACTTGATTCATTTGAGGGGAAAATTTTGTCTCAGCGCTTGTCTTTTGCTTGGTACTTGATGTGTACGGATTGCCTTGTGACTTGCTACCCTTTCCAGCCATAACAGTTTGGTGCTCGTCTCTTCTGGTACTCATGGTGCCTCCTGGATCCGATTAACTATTATAGAGTACCAAAGTACCACTATCTTGTTTTCTTTTTGTTTTTTGGTCTCGTGTGTTTTGTTTTCCCTCTTACACTCTATTGTGAATATCAATTTTATGTTAATACTGATTTTAAAAAGTTAATTAAAACAGATAAAAGATAGGAAATGAAAGCTGGCTGGGGCCTTGTTTACCTATTTCAAACGTCTCAACAGATGCTGTTAAACAAGCAACGCAGAAACATCTTCTCCGGGGCTGGTTGAATTTCACTGAAGGAAATATTTTGGAATTACTTCATCGACTGGATGTGGAAAATTCTTCTGAAGTGGCAGTCTCTGTTCTCAATGCTTTATTCTCAACAACTCCTCTCAGTGAACTAGTGGGAGTGTGTAAGAATGATGATGACAGGTACGTAAGGGTTTCGTTATTCTAATGATGCAACTGGTGAACTTCTGCATTTAAAGTTAGTGTTTCCTCCCTGATGTAAGGAATGATGTGAGACAGAGACCAGCTGAGACCACCAGGCTTGTGTGAAGGCAACATCGTGTGGAATTTATCATGCCGGGGTGCAGGCAGAGAGAGGGTGCAAAGGCCATCTGTAGGAAACGAAGAGAAGTGGGCTTTTTTTTTTTTTTTTTATAGGGCTTGAAAGAAGGCAAGGGACATTAGGCAGAAAGATCTTAGTAAACATCAGTGGTCAGAGTTCTCTGGATGTCTTGTGCCTCAGTGGGCAAAGTCCTTGAGGTGTCCGGTGTAAATGTTTGGGTGTCTTCAGATGTCAGGGTGTTTGAGGGAATCGAAGATCCATTTTCTGTCTTATGACATCCTGTGTTTGCGGAGGGCGCCAGTGTTGGGCTGTGAACAGTGTCTCTGCTGACAGACAGGTTGGGTATTGGGAGAGGTGTGTTGGAATCGAGCCTTACACCCAGTACTTCAGATTGTAACAGTATCTTGTACCCACTCCTCTTTTTTCACTCTGATTTGTTTTCCTTGTTCTGCCCTCCCCCGCAAGAACTCATTACTTTATCACGACAGCTAACTTCAGCGATTTCTCTCTCCCTCTTAAACTTTGATTTTCACATTAGCCTACCATGAAAAAAACTGTAAAACCATGTGCCTCTAATGTATGTTTGCTCATTTGACTTGTTTCCTTTTTAAAATTTTTAAACTTTTATTTTTAAAAAAATATTTTCCTTCTTTTTGATATAGATTTTTTTCATTCCTTTTTGTGTGGATAATATAATTTGTAATTGAAAGAAGTGGTTATAAATCAAATCTGCTTGTTTTAATTATATTTTTCAGTTTTTAAGCAGCATATAAATATTATGTTTTCTCTTATCCTTTCTTTTAAACAAAGGAAATTAATTCCAGTGGAAACATTAACTCCTGAAATAGCTTTGTATTGGCGTGCTCTTTGTGAATATTTGAAATCAAGAGGAGATGAAGGTGAAGAATATTTAGAGCAGATTTTGCCAGAGCCTGTAATATATGCAGAATATTTACTGAGGTAACTTTTTTTTCTTTTGGTTTTCACTGTGCTTGTGTTGGCCTCTATCAACGTCATACTTGATTGGGAAAACTTTTCTTTTTGACCTGTAGAGATGAATGGGTATGCGCAGTAAGTTTCTGAGGGATATCCTGTGCTGGTCAGTACACTGAAGAAAGCAAAGTCAGTATGTGTAGGGTTGTTTCTTCAAAACCTGAGGACATGATTTTGAACATTTCTCTATAAATAATGATGATGTGTTACTTTTTGAAATTGGCTAGTAAACTGTTTCTGTGTTAGAGTGTAATAATAAACTAGAGACTCCACTAAAAGATAATACAAGTTTGTGAAATTGGTCACATTTTTTTGAAAAATGTGTTACTTGTATAATTATTATTATTACTACTGTTTTAAGCAAAAGGAATTGCCTAGATATGATAAGAAAAGACTACATTGTCATGACTAATTGAATACTTGGACACAAAATTCAGAACTTTATAACTGGGAGAATGTAAGTGGCATTGAAATTACCTGTGAATTTGAGAGACATAAATAATGTGCCTTTTGAAAATTTTCAGTAGAAAATTGGAATCATTGGGAACACATTTTCTAAATTCTTTTGATTTGTCATCGTTTGTTTATAAAAGTTTATTACAGTAGGGTAGAATTTACATGCAATTACTACATGATGTAAACATCGATGTATTTAGATTAATATGAACTAGAAAAGATTCTTTGCTAACCTCAAGACAAGAATCAACTCCTGTTTGCTGTTTCTTAATTGAGTCTGCTTTATTGATTTTGCTTGTTTCAGTTTCATCCAGAGCATTCCAGTAGTTAATGAAGAGCAGAGATGTGATTTTTCCTACCTTGGAAATTTGATGACAAAAGAATTCATAGGTCAGCAGTTGATTTTAATCATCAAATCTTTGGATACCAGCGAAGAAGGAGGAAAGTATGTCTAAATATTAATCTTTAATTCATTCTTCTAATTTCTTTCCTGTATTTAAATGCAGGAAATCTTGTTACAATATGATTTGGTATGTTTTTCCTAGCTCTCTGTGAAGATTTTTTGTTTCACTTTCCTTCTGTGAGTGTGTGTGTGTGTGTCCATGAATGTATAGTCGAGCGACACTTAGTAACAGGACATGTTCTGAGAAACTGTTGTTAGGAAATTGTGTCACTGTACGAACATCATCTCACTGGATATTTACGTACATCTGGATGATGTAGGCCAGTTGTTTTTTGTGGTTTCTTGGTGCAGTCAAAAGACTTGATGCCTACAAGATGTTCGTGGTGTGGCCGGTAGAACATGGCATACTGTTGTGCAGTAAACGTTTCTTTCAATAAGTTAGAAGTATATTGTGCTAATAAAAAGTATTGTATTGCAAATACATAAACCAATAGCATAGCCATCTGTTATCATAATCAAATATGTACTGAACATAGCTATATGTGCTGCGCTTGGATATAAGTGACAGGACAGTGGGTTTCTTTCTACGGTGTCACCGGAGAGGAATGCATTGAGCTACCTTACTGTGGCTGCTATATCATTAGGGATTAAGTATTTTTAGCTCTATAATAATCTTACAGGGCTGCCATCATAAATACAGTCTTGTATTGTCTGAAGTATTATATGACATTCGAGTTCACTATTCTAGAACTGTCCTAGTTCACTTTCTTTATAATAAATCAATAAAATATCAAGTTTTTAGTCAAAGCTCTCCGTATGTCAGAGAGCTTTCATAAGACTGTTACCTAAAAGGTTTGATTCATCTCTGGCATTTTGTCGTTTTGTCATGTTGATTTACTAAAGACCACAGGATGGTTTATAACGTTGTTTTGGAGAACATGAATGTTTTATATAGTCTGTACTTAAATTTCTGTACCTATTATGCTGAACGTAAAGAAAACACTGAGACAAATGTAAGTCTGCAGGGTAAGTGAAATGTTGGGAATAAAATATGTTCTGTCAAATGATACTTAAATTAAAATGGTCCTTCTGCCTGTAGGAAACGACTGCTGGCTATTTTGCAGGACATTCTAACTCTACCTACAACCCCTGTATCCCTAATTTCATTTCTCGTTGAGCGACTTCTCCATATTATCATAGATGATAATAAGAGAATACAAATTGTAAGTACTTTTCCTTGTTGCTCATAGATTTTGCTGAATGATGTTGAAGATTATATTAATATCTCTTTAAAACTTTTTGATTTGTCTTTTAGTTTTGACTAACAAATATTAAAGTTTTTAAAACAACTCTCCTATCTTTCACTTGCACTCAGTCACACACACTCTCATACACATACACGTTTTAAAAATATCTCCCTCCTAGTGTGCTGTCTACTGTGTTGAATCAGTTTCAAATGGAGCAAATTTGGGAGGAGGTGAAAATAGCATGAGGTTTTATCTATGAGGCACTGGGCACTAGAGTTCTAAAGTTAGGTCATGTCCACATACTTAGGTTTGAAATCCTCCTGATACTTTCTAACTTGGCGACTGTACAAGTTATTTAGTTTTTACTCATCTGTAAAATAAGAATGATACCTACCTTTTTTTTTTTTTTTTTTTTTTTGGTGCCGGGAATCAAACTCAGCACCTTACACTTGTCAGGCAGATGCTTGTGCCACTGAGCTATAACCCCAGTCCGATATCTACCTCTTAATGTTCAGTGACATAATAATGTTTGTAAGGTGCTCAGTAAATACAGAAATAAATTTTATTTACTATAATACTATTTCCAAAAGTGTTGATTTTTTCTAAGTTGCCAGAAGAGACAGATTAGGATTCTTGTTTTAAAGTCATGTAGTTTGAATTGCAGGTTAATTCAAAAGTCATACCTTCCAACTTTTACACATATATCTGTTCTACAAAATCCCAGTTAGTAATTTTCCGGCACCTGCTTCTGTAGTTTTGTCTGGAATGGAGCCTTTTCCTGAATGAGCCATCTCATGTTCAAACGGCTCTGAAAGAAAAGCCATTCTTTACGCTGTCATTCTGCCTTGTGTACCCAGAGAGGACTAGCAGGATATTCTAGATTCCTAAATTTAATTTTCATGGAGCTGAACAAGGGAAGACTTGAGAATTTTAGGCAAAGACTTTTAGTTTATAATGTCTAATCTTAAGCATAATAATGCATTTTTCTTTTTTTTTTTCTTGAACTACTGTATATGAGAACTAATTTATCTCCCATATCTATGTATCTATTTCCCTTCAGATAATTTTAGTTTTTGATCAAGTGTATTACTCGGAGATTTTTTCCAAAATTGTCCAACAAACAAGATTATATGCTACTTCAGCCTATATATTTTGTGCCGTTTTTCAATATATAGTAGATTCTGCTTGGAATTTAAAGTAGCAGTTTGACATTATTTCTGATACAGGATATTAAACCTTGTACTCTGAATTATAACTTACCAGGTTACAGAAATTATCTCAGAGATTCGAGCACCCATTGTTACTGTTGGTGTTAATAATGACCCATCTGATGTAAGAAAGAAAGAACTCAAGGTATGCATTTTCTGAATGAAAGAAGTGCTTGAGTAATGTAGTAGTACAAGTCTATTTCTTCTTGATACATAGTTTTCAAATGTCCTCACAAAGCCAGTTTATTGATTAAGTATTAACTATGAGAGTATTTAAAGTGTTACCAGATTATGTCAGTCTGCAAGATTTGCTGATACCTATTTTAAGAGAATTACACCTTTATATATACCCGATTGCTCAAATTCTAAGTCTTTAAATTGTGATATAATTCTCTTGGGTTTGCTGTGGGTTTTCATATTAACTTATTTTTTTGTTTGGTGTTGAAATGATCAATTTATATTTTTTTCTTAGATAGCTGAAATAAAAGTTAAACTTATTGAAGCAAAAGAAGCTTTGGAAAATTGCATTACTTTACAAGATTTTAATCAGGCATCAAAATTAAAAGAAGAAATAACAGCATTAGAAGACGCCAAAATAAATCTGTTGAAAGAAACAGAGCAACCTGAAATTAAAGAAGTCCAAATAGAGAAGGTATAATTTTTTCATGTTAAATCTCAACTGTTGATCACAACTAAATCTTATATTCTTTAACCCATGAAACTTTCAGAATATAATATATTTACTTTGGAGGAATTTTTAACAACTTGAATTAAAATAAGAATATTTTATCCTCCTGCTGCTTTCCATTTTTTAGAATTTGGAAGGCCTTAATTTATATATTAATATTAGATTTTATTTATTCCCTCGTCATGGCATTTCCTTGAATCAGAAGTCTTTCTCCCTTGCCAGGGAAACCAATCTTCTAGGCATTTACTTCTGTATTTTATTTGTTTGTTTGCTTTTTGCTTTTGGGTACTTGGGTGCTCTACCAGTGAGCTACATCCTCAGCTCTTTTTAGTTTTGATTTTGAAACATGCTCCTGCTTAGTTTCCTAGGCAGGGCTGGAGTTTAAACCCTCCCACTGTAGCACCCTGGGACTGGGACTACGGGTACATTCTGTCGTGCTCTGTTACGTGTTTCATAGAGTTTAATTATTCTAAATGTTTTTAATTAGCTTAGGAGATTTGTTATTTTTAGTGAAAAAACAATGTCTAGTAACATTTAAAGCTTTTTGACAGTATTTTTTTAAAAAAACCCTGTTGTTGGGCTGGGGATTTAGCTCAGCAGCATAAGCACCTGCTTGGCAAGCATGAGGTCGTGAGTTCAATTCCCTGTACCAAAATACATAAATAAACCCAGTTGTTTGATAAATCTCTCTTTTTTTTTTTTTGGTACTGGAACTCGAACTCAGGATCTTGCACTTGCCAGAGCCGGGGATTTAGTTCAGTGGCATAAGCACCAGCTTGGCAAGCGTGAGGTCGTGAGTTCAATCCTCGGTACCAAAATTAATACATAAATAATTATTAAAAACCCAATTGTTTGATAAATCTGTCTTTTTCTCTTTTTTGGGGGGCACTGGAACTTGAACTCAGGACCTTACCCTTGCCAGGCAGGTGCTATGCCACTGAGCTATATCTCCAGCCTGATAAAATCTCTTAAGTGGATTCTTCAAACTTATTTTCACATTAAGTAGAATGATTTCAATGTATTTGATACTAACTTCAGTTCAAATTATTTAGAATCTTGCCTTTGTAGTGAACATTTTTTATTATTTTACTTTTGGTTTGAGGAATGCCGATTAGACTATTCACGTAAAGAGAATGCCGAATAGGAATGTTTACGTAGGTTGCATCCTTGACTTTTTTTGGCCGTCGGTGTCCTAAAACTTCATCTTCCCAATGAAAATGACTGAATTTATTTTCATAGCTAATAGCTTAATTTTTTTATTTGCAAAAAAGTCTGGATTATTATGGACCTTTAAATCTGGGATACAAATTTAAAGCATTAGCTGAGAATATAATCTGAAAAGTAACAAACTGGAGGTCCAGGTTAGGAAAATATCAGCAAATGGTAATTAATAGCTGTTTAATTGATTTTCTTTGACCATTTTTGTGTCTGTTTGTTTTATTCGAGGCCTGTAATTATCACAGTACAATTATAGTAGAGCATAGTGGATACTGTGATCAGAGAAATACAGAAGTTTTATGGCAGAGTATCTAATCCAGGCAGAGTGTTGCTTCAGCCTGAGATTTGAATAAAAATAATAATATACACTAACAATTTAAGGATGTTTTTTCCTATGGTAGTCATTCCTTCAAATACTTATAAATGTGGATTAATTTGATTCTCACTGTAACCATATCAGGAGGTACCAAATAATATATTTTAAAAGGATATCTTGGGCCAGGGGATGTAGCTCAGTGGCACAGTGCCTGCCTGGCAAGCTTGAGGTCATGAGTTTGATTACCGGTACCATAAACAAAACAAAACAAAAACAAACAAACAAATCAATAAAAGGGTATGTTATTCGCTCAGCGTATACTGATAGTAAATGGTAGAGTTAGGATTCAAACTTAAGTAGCAGCTCTAGATTGGTAGCTTTAATACTCTTGGTTATTACTCCTTAATGAATTATTTATGGAAATGTTGTAGACAAATGGAATGACATGTGTGATGACATAAGAGTTAAAGAGTACATGTTGTGTTTTAAAACTGAGTTACATGATCGATGAATTGAGTGGGAAGGGTAAGAGGTAAATTAGAAAAATTGAGAGCTGTGTTATTTAAGGGCTTATATAAACAATATTAAAGAATTTGTGCCTTGCTCAAGGTTCACAGTGAACCACTAATATTTCAAGTGATAGGATGGGAACTCTGTCTTAGGATAATCAGTATTGTTCAGGAGGTGGATTGGAGAGTGATAAAGGCCTAGACAGGCATCATAATTGGGAGACTGTTAATAGTAATGTAGGCTCACAGTGATGCTGGTGTGAACAAGATGGCAGTAGAAAAGGAAGCTGTGGAAAGAACCACAATTTGCAAGTCATTTAGGAGTTTGTAACAGGGCAAAGAGAGTCAAGACTGTATCCTACATCTTTCAGACAGCTGCATGGATGCTGGTACATTAAGAAAATAGTGTAGGAGGAAGAGAGATTTGGATAACAGTGAGTTTAGATCCCTTTGGACGTGATGAGTGCGAGGAGCTTGTGGCACCTCCAAGAGGAAATGTCTTATAGCAGTTATATGCATGAATCGGAAATGCAGAAAATAGCAGGGTTGGCGTTTGTATGATAAATGGCGGAGTATATTTGGCTAGGTAAGTTCACTGAGGGGATGTGTGTAAAGGGACAGTATGCCCTAGACAAAGCCCTCAGAAACCAGACATGAAGATGGGCAGAGAATACTCTTCCTAATGTTAACTTTTCTTTCTCCTTTAGAATGATGCTGAAACGCTACAGAAGTGTCTTATCTTGTGCTATGAGCTGTTGAAGCAGATGTCCATTTCGACTGGCGTAGGTGCGACTATGAACGGGATCGTGGAGTCTTTGGTATGTTGGTGGCCTTTGAGGCTTTATTGTGGTGCACCCCACCCCAGTTTGTAAGTGATGTGTTCATTAGGGTTCAAAAGAGTGAAAGACGACTATTTTAAACATCTGAAAATGTAAATGATAAAAAAATGAAATACCATGTTGTGTCATACCATGAGGATTAAATAAGATAATGCATTTTAAGGCCCTAGTACTTAAAGTATAACCTTTTTTTGGGGGAGGGTATGTAATCCAGGCCAGCTTCAAACTCACAGGGAGCTGCCTGCCTTAGCGTCTAGAATGCTGCGTATACCCCCACACCTGGCCCTAGTATGATTTTTCTTTTAAAATGTTTAGAAAATTATTTCACACTACAAAGAGATCAGAATATTTTGATTCTTTGAGGAGTAAGAGGAGATACTGAAAAATACCAGGAATATTTTAAGTACTGGAATCTTGCTGAATAGGAGGACTACAAGAAAGTTATATTGTGATCTCAGAAAGGAATTTATGTCCGCTTCACTCCCTCTAGAGCTGGGACCTATCTTCATTCCCATTCCCTTGGAAATCAGGCCACTTCTGCCATTGATATGTGGTATAAAGAAGGGTTGTATAGTCATGTGAATTTGTAATAGCAGGATATCACCTATTCACAGAGGGTGACTCAATCTGATATTTGAGTAGATATTTACTGTGTGAAAAAGGGAAGAATGTTTAATACTAGCCATCTGTGGCCATTATAAACTAAGTTGAGGTAAATGACTGACTTTTAAAGACAGTACAGATCATAGTTATTTCCTTTAGTGAGTTTCATAATGACTACTTGTTGCAGTGGTCATATTTTGATTGTGTTGTACTCTAAAATATCAATCAATAAAAATACAGCACTGCTTTCAACTGTTTTCTTTTTACTTTAATGTGGCTGCTGGAATGATTAAAATGGGGTGTGGTTCCCATTTGTGGCTTCTGCTCTTTCAGCTGGACAGTGCTGAAAGGGAGGCATCAAAACCAAAGCAGTTAGGAAAAGGAGCAGCGTGGTATGAGGGAACTGCTGTGCAGCGAGGGCTGGGACTTGTCGTATTAAGGAGTCCGTCTTGTTCTGTAAGCTTTGGGACTGCACTGAGTTATTGTAACGGGTGTGGCAGGGCATCTCATGATCTGACTATGTTAGAAAAGCCACTCTGGCTATTACCTGTTTTAGAAATTTAATATTTACCTTTCTTTTAAATGAAAATGCTTGTTTACTTTTCTTTTAAATGGAAATGATTTGAGTTACTAGACAATATGGAAACAAGGCAGATTTATAAAATCATATAGAAGTTAACATTTTGACCATGACTTTAATATAGTCTGCTGAATTTCTTGCCCTATTGCAAATTATTTTAATTTCAAATTTATTTTAGATTCTTCCTGGAGTAATAAGTGTCCATCCTGTAATAAGAAATTTGGCTGTTTTATGCTTGGGATGCTGTGGACTACAGAATCGGGATTTCGCAAGTAAACACTTTGTGTTACTGTTGCAGGTAGGCTGTATTTTATGGCAAAAATCTCAGCTACAGTTCCTGAAACGCTCTGTATCTGTGGAGATAGTGCTGAGAATGTATTCTAAGGCTTAACGATGACTGTAATCTTTAGGTACTCAGCTTTTCTTCTAATTTCTTATGACAACATTTTTTCAGAAATAATGAAATGTTAATTTAACATATTCTTTTATTTATATAGCAAATATTTATTGAGTGCATGTTATGTGTGTTATGTGCCTGCACTGTTCTAGGCTTCAGAATATATGACAGGTGGCAAAAAAAAGCAAGAGGGTGAAAGTTGTGCTAATTGAACTTATATTCTAGAGGGGAAACATTGAAAATTAAATAAGTATGCAATATCTCAGAGGAAGGAAAATAAAGCAGAGAAGAGGAATAAGGACTGAGAAGAGGTAGCAGGGATTGTTTAATTGAGGAAGGTCTCAATTTTAATTTGACACTGGGACCCATACCACAGTGAAGTGAATAGTGACCTGAGTGGGTATTTGGGTGGTAGGACTTTGCTTGGCATGTTTAAGAAGAAAAGATAGACTGAACAACATAGAGAATAACAATAGGGAAAAGAAGTTGCAGGGTGTCCTTGTCTTCTAGGAACTTAAAGACTGTAAAGGTATCAGCTTTTACTATGATTGAGGTGAGAAGAAACTGAAAGGAGGTTTGTTATGATCCGAATGGGCATAGTTGTTAACACATACCAGGGAAGGGTTGTAAACCTCTTCTGTAAAAGACCAGAGAATAATTACTTTAGATTTTGCAGACCATATGATCTATTTCAGCCAGTCCACTATTTTGTTGTAGTGTGAAAACAGCCATAGATTGTGCATAAGTGAATTTAAATTTCATATGATTTCCTCGTGTAATGAGATTTTTTTAACCATTTGAAAATATGTATAAAAATAGGTGATCGACTGGATTTGACTCAGCTCTTGTGTCATGGTTTGCAGCTCCTGAGATGAAGTATAGAAGAACAAATATAGAAGCAGGGAGGCTAACGAGGAGGGTATTCCGTAGTCCCGGAAAGAGGGTGACAGCTTGGATCGAGGCTGTGGCTAGTGGGAATGTGAGAAGGTGGTGTATTTAGGCAGGGTTCTCTAGAAACCTAGAATGAACAGCAAATACATGTATGCTAAACACCCATGTGCGCGTGTGCGCACACATGTGGTGTGATCAGAAATTACAGTGAACATTTAAGTAAAAATATGTGTTACAGTGAAAGACCTGCCATTCATCCCTCTGAAAATACTCTTCCTAACTTTGAACACAGCTATTGCATCATCCTTGCAGTTTGCTGAGGCAGTTCTTGTAGTCTTCTTTCACAAGTATCTCTTCACGACTGACTTGATGTCCTCAATCAATTTAAAACAGTTACAGCAATTTCTGTCAAGTAAAAACATGGTTTGTCCTCATCTGGCTTATTCAGTGAGTTTGGCGTCGTGAGATTCAAGCTTTTCCCCAAAGTCATAATGGCCGTGAAAGGTCAATGTTTTGAATCACTTCAGGACACCAAGGCAACCACAGTAGGGCACTGACATATTCATGATACGAGGATTCCAGAACTGCTCCTGAAAGTGGGAAGAACGGTGGGACAGTGTTCAAAACGAAGGGGAGTATTTTGAGGGAGAGGAACACCAGTGTCTGCACACATACACACAGGTGTCTTACTATGAACTTTTACACCTGTGCTTACACATACCTTCATGCTCACATACGAAAGGGGGAGGTTTATTGGAGGCGTTAGCTCACAAGATTCTGGAAGATGCAGATCCCCACGATAGGCCATCTGTGAGCTGGAGACCCGGGCTGCTGGCAGCGAGGCTTGTGTTTAAGTTGGAAGGTCTGAGGACCAGGAAGCAGAGTGCTGATGGGGCAGCTGGTGTAACACAACTTGGGATTCAAAGGCTATTGAAATGGAGTTCAGTATTAGATATGGAAAATTTGAAGTTTGAGATACAAGTGAATGTAATGTAAGGGCATTTATATGTGAGACAGGAGAGTAATAAGGGAGCGCTAGGATGGCACAATGAGCCTGGAAGACTATCCTGTTGGCAGTGTCTGGTAATACCCAGGTGCAGAGGCTCATGCACCTATGGGTTGAGAAGAACCCTAGGGGGTGGGCAGCGTGTAAAGGTAGGGGAGATGGAGAGGAACTGAGACTAAGGTGAAGTAGAAAGGAGAGGGAGAGTGTGAAGTCTTACAGGTAATATTTTAATGAGGAGAGACCCCGTGTCCAGTGCTGTTGACAGCTGAATGAGGATTCCTAGTTGACCGTTTCTGACACATAAGTATTGGATGACTGTTGCATGAAAGTAGTTATGTGAAAGGCAAAATCTGACTAGAGCAGGCTGAACAGAGAATGATGGGAGAGGAATTAGAGACAGCCAGTATGGATTACTGTTTTGAGATGTTGTTTTTGTTTTTCTTTTTTCTTTTGTCTTTTTTTTTTTCCTGTCAGTACTAAAATACAGTGGTAACAAGAGTAGCATCTGGAATTAAAAAGAGGAGATTTTTTTCGTTTTAGTGTTTTAAAATGAAGATGATATATTTGTATACTGAGAGAGCCCAATTGAAAGGAAAAAATAATAGAGGATGAAGGGTAGCTGCTGCAGCGGTATTGTTGAGTAGGAAAGTCGAAACTTATAGGAGATTAGAGGTGGACAGTTACGTAAACTTTTAAGTTCCTATAACAAAGGAAATGACATAGAACTGCTTAAATTCACTTGACCTTTAAAGTGCAATTATTGAATTGTGATCCTTTTAAGTTTTGCTGGCATGACATCAGTAATAAGCATGTTGGTCATTTCAGAGAGAAGCAATGCAATCAGAATGTCATCTTACAGAGGTCCCTGGGGGACACTGGAGTTACTCAGTGCAGACTCCCTTCCTTGACGAAGTGGCTGGTAGCAGTCTTGATACTATTTGTTCCCATTCTGTTTCCTCTAGTGACCAGGATTTGATGTTAAAAGCAAGCTGATGTTAAAGTTCTTATCAAGACCATTGCTCACCTTTTTTTTTAAACATCAAACTCGTCAATAATGAACTTGTCATGGAATTTTAATGTCTTAAAGAATTAAAATATACTTTTTATTTAAACCACTTCCATCTCTAAAGTGTTTTAAACTTGTATGCTGCACAAAAATAGATGGTAGATTGGATTTGACTATTAATGTTTGAAAAAAATTTTTTATAAATTAAAGATATTTGTGAGATACGTCAGGTTCAAATGTAGGAAAAGCTAGTATGTGAAATTGGTTGATGTTTTACATATTCTTTTGAATTGTAAGTTTTATTTTTATTTGGCCCCTCAAAGGGGTCCATGATCAAAAGAAGTTTGCCATTGAAGAGATTAAATGAGTTATCTTTATGAAAGTGTTTTCAAAGCTATCGGAAGATTCTAGATCTGAGAAAAGTAGCCATCTTTTGGGGGGGGATGAAGAATCCTTTTTGCTAAGTTTCATTATAAAAATTGATTTAAGAAATGTCTGAATACTTGTTAGGCAGAGGAAGTTATTTCACTTTAAAAATTTTATGAATACAATTTTGAGAGCTATTGCTGCTCAGGAAGGGACAAAAAAGTAGGAGTAAGGAAAACCAAGTTGCTGCAAAGAGAGTTGGATATTTGGAATTTCTAGAGCACACTCATGATAATATACTGTTATAAGCACTTGGCTTTGATCGCTTTATATGTTTCTGTCCTCAGAAAATATGTACTAGGTATACTCCTGAAGTTTTCTATAAAGTTTTGAAAATTTCAGGCATATTTTACTAATTTGACCAACTTACAATACGTGACTTATGCATTTTTTTATAGGCCAGGTTATAAACCCGTTATATTTTAGTAACTAAAATTTAATTGCATTATACAATATAGTTAATCTTCTATAATGGAAATATTGAGCTCTATTTTTTTTCATGAGTTTGACATTTGACTTCTACAAACTGCTAGACTGTATGGTTCACCTCTTTCTTTCTTTTTTAAAACTTATATGGGACATTGAATCTAGGGTCTCGCTTATGTTAGCAGGCATTCTATTCCTGAGCTATGTACTCAGTCCTCTTTATTTTTTTATTTTCAGCTAGGGTCTTGCTGAGTTGCCCAGGCTGGCCTTGAACTTGAAATTTATGGTCTCTGCCTCAGGCCTTCCAACTAGCTGGGATTCTAGGCACGGATCACTACATCTGGCTTGTTCTTTTTTCTAAAATGAAAGAAACAGTTGCTATAATTCAGCTAGATTTTAAGTCCATAATTTTTTATTGCAAAGATTAACTTTTTCTTAAGGACTACAGTTCCAATTGTTACAGTACCAATAAATCTATCTTTAAAGTTTAATTATACTAAAAAAAATTATACTTCTGAAAAGTTTTCTATCACCTTGACACTATCATTGAAATTTGACTAAGAAAAAGGATTTATATTCATTTTATTCAGAATAAACAGAATTAAATTATTGTACTGAAGTTTTTTGGTTGGGATGTCTCAATTAGGTTTTGCAAATTGATGACGTCACAATAAAAATAAGTGCTTTAAAGGCAATCTTTGACCAGCTGATGACGTTCGGGATTGAACCATTTAAAGCTAAAAAAGTCCAGACCCCGCCATGTGAGGGTACAGAAACAAACAGTGATGATGAGCAAGAATCAAAAGAAGCTGAAGAGACCGCTACTGCTAAGAATGTTCTGAAACTCCTCTCTGATTTCTTAGATAGTGAGGTAAGAAATAATCCCAACCCTGACTATTAAATGTCATTTGCAGCATGTATTTATGTTCTTTATACTGATATTTTTCACACTGAAGTTTAAACTTGGACATTTTTTAAGTTTTTTTTTTTAATATTTTAAATCTCAACTTTCACTGCTTTTTGTTTTTGGTACGGGGGATTGAACTCACGACCTCGTGCTTACCAGGCAAGCGCTTGAGCCACTGAGCTGAATCCCTGGCCCTTGCACTTCTAACATAACAAATTTCTCACTATCAAATTTGGCAAAGAATAAGCAAATGGTTATCAAAAAGTTATTACTTTTCCTCTTTTACAATATAAAAGATGATTTGTGATTTATAGACTTTAAATTTTTTAACTAAGTTTTAAGAATTTCTCAGAGAAACTCGTCATACCAGTCCTTGATAACAACCAGTCTGTACTTTGTCAGAAAAATAGGACTGATATGGGTGTTTCATATAAATGGAATCATACAATATGTGGCCTTTTTTGTCTCTGGCTTCTTTTAGCGTATTTTCAGTGTCTCCTTCCTTGTGACAGCTGAATAATAGTCCTCTGTGCTCGTTTATTGTTTGACTGTTTGTCCATCCAGTCATTCGCTGAAGGACACTTGGGCTGTTGTGGGCGGTGCTGCCCTGAGCTTGATGCACATGTGTGTGAGAGCCTGTTTCCAATTCGGAGTGTACCTGAGACTGGATTGCTAGGTCATACGGTAATTCTTTTTGAGAACCTGCCAAACTTTTCCACACTATCTGAACTGTTTTACAATGCCACTTTCAGTTTCTCCACGTCCTTGTCAATACTTATTTTCTATAAAAACAGTAGCTATTCTAGTATATATGAAATGGTAACTCGTTGTCTTGGTTTGCATGTCTCTACTGACTCATGATGTTGAATGTCTTTTCATCTGCTTGGCCATATGTGTATCCTGCTGAAGAAATAGCTGTTCAAGTCTTGCCCATTTTGAAATTTAATTATTTTTATGGACTTCTTTATATATGAGTATGTATACTGGTCTCTAACAGCTTATTAGATAATGTGCAAATATTTTCTGTATTTTATAGGGTCTTAACTTTCTTAATAATGTCCTTGGTTTTAGTCAGTTTTCTTGTTGAGACACAGTGCCTGACATCCACAACTTAAAGGAGAAAGCTTATTTTGAGAGCTGATTTGGAGGTTCTAGCAGGGTGCTGCTACCCCTATACCCTTGACGAAGAAACAGTCCTTCCACCCAGCGCCCAGCAGCTTTGGACGCACTTGGAGCGGTGAGGGAAGAAGGGGACACCCGCCTGGCCCGTCAGATCCGCCAGATCAACCCTGGAGATCCATGGGGTGACGGATTGCACAGCGAGAACACTGTCCCATTCAGGAAGTTTATTTTGGTTCCTGTTTTTAGTCCATAGTTGGCCGGCCCCAAGGCGGAACGGCATGGCTGAGCCTGGGTAGGGGAAAGCTGCTCACCCCCTGGCTGGCAGGGAGCGGAGAGTGAGGGCGGCGTCGGGAGGGGGACAGCCCCTTCCAGGCTGTGCCTGCAGCGACCCGATACCTGCTAAAGACTCCACCTGGTAACGGCAGGTCAGCCATACCGGTCCCAGGGTTCAGTCACCTTGCGGAAGCTCTGCCTGTGTGCGTATGGTGCTTCGGGGGAGCATCTGGATACCAGCTGTCCTCTCCTTAGACACCTGAAACTTTAAACTTTGATGGAAACGGATTTATGCATTTTTGCTTTGTTGCTTGTGCTTTTGATATTATACCAAATCCAAGTCATCAAGATTTATCCCTGTGTTTTCTTGTCAAAGTTTAGTGGTTTTACTTTTTATATTTAGGCTATTGATGCATGTTCAGTAAATATTTAAATATATGGCGTAAGATAGGGGTCCAGTTTCATTATTTTGCCTGTGGACATCGGTCCCAGCACTGTTAGTTGAAGAGACTGTTTTAGCATTCTTATCGAGAACTACTTAGCTTTAGAGGTATAGGTTTATTTTTTAATAATATTGTTGGGCTTTTATTTCCTTATTGATGTCGCCTAGTTTCTTACTGAAAGTGAGATAGTAAAGTTTTCCAGCTATTGTTGTAGAGCTTCTGAGACTATTATATGGTGTCTATAATTTATATTTTTTAAATTTTTTTTAAATCAATATTGTCCTTTGTATCTTGTAAGAGTTAGGCTGCAAAATGGCAGAAGTGATTTCTTATAAGTAATTTCCTAAAGTATAAATGAATTGAGTCTGCAACAGAAAGCTACGAGATAAAAACAAAATGAACAAAAAAACAAGTTTCAACTGTATTGTGTCTACCATAAACTCATGTTAGATCCACACACAAAAAAGGGTTAAAAGTGAAAGCATGAAAAGAGATATTCTAGGCAAATAGTATCCAAAAAGGGCTGGATAACTCTCCTGATAGTAGACAAAAATTCATGATTTTGAGTTGTTATTCACATGTTACCCTGACTTCCTGTTAGGATTATCCAGTGTCATGGTCTTTTTCATAATTCCAAGGCAGGAAACTCCTGAACATTCAGACTACTTCATAGGAAGTGAATGATCTTTGTTTTATTAGTAGCTAGTGAGTTGTATTTCTTTCTGGCTAAACTAGATTCTGTTTTATTATTTTTTACTATTTCTTAAAACTCTAGACGTCTTTGCTGGGCATGGTGACACACACCTGTAATCCCAGCACTCGGGAGACAGGTGGGAGGGTCACCATGAGTTTGAGGCCAGCCTGGGCTACGTAGTGAGTTCAAGTCCAGCCTGAATTACATAGGGAGACCCTGTCTCAAAAAACAAAA
>RJWT010021256.1:0-17682 GCA_004365215.1 Cuniculus paca | reverse complement strand
TGTAACATCTACGGTGGTAACAAAAATACAAAACTCTCTGACTGATAGAGTGGATCCCGAGATCAGTGGAGCAACAAAAAATTAGGTCTGGTGATTCAGAATATTGAACTCATGATCTATAAATCACAAATTTCATGTTTTTCTTCTCCAAAGATCTTTTTCATGATAAGGGCACAGCTGGAGTACACAGTTGAGAGTCATCTACGTTTCTCCTCTTCAAGGTGATCCAAATGCCATTATTTGCTCTAAGAATCAACTCTCCAGAGAGGCCGAGATCTTCTCTCTTTTGGTTGGATTCTACCCAAAAACGTCTCAAGATACAGGAAAGAACGGTCTTTTCTTCCATCACAGCAAACTTTTGACCTTCAAATAAATGTAAATACTATCACTTTAATATAGACACAACTCAAATGTGAGAAAGGCCCTATTAGAGGAATAAGCTACTTTATGTTTTCACATAGGCCCTAAGAAAATCATAATTATTTGAAATGATTGCTAAAGATGAAGATTTTTGAGTATCCTCTTCTGTTCTAACCCAGTGTGTCTAGGGTGGGGCATACAGCTCAGCAGCACAGAACCTGAGTTGGGAGTTCGATCCCTGGTACAAAAAAACAAAAAACAAAACACAACAAAAAACCAACCCAATGTGTCTGAATAATGCAGTGGGCACAGATTCTATTTTAGCAGGACAGTCCTCAGTATCCACAGGCTCCGACACTAGAAAGAAAATATTTATAAAATTTCCATCTATAAGAACATGTACAAAATTTTTCATTATTCCCAAAACAATGCCATATAACAACTATTAATTATTTGCATAGCATTTACATTGTTTTAGGTATTGTATGTAATGTAGAGGTGATTTAAAGTATATGGGAGGATGTGTGTAGGTTACATGGAAATACTACAGCAAATATACTTGAGTGTTTGCAGAGTTTGGTGTCTGCAGAAAGTTCTGGAACCATTTCCCGGAAGACACTAGGAACATCTGTACCTCAGATGAATCCTGGGCTCATTCAGGATTGAGAATCAATACTTTATATTGTGCTTTTTTTGACTCTTTAATTTACGATAGTGTAATCAAGTGTGCTTCAGATTTACTCTTTTCAGTCTGGCCTCATTTTACTAATGTCCACATTCATATGAATGCAAGACGCTAGAGACACTAAAGTCAAGTATTTGTAACCCATGCTGATATGCATTCATTTTGCTTAAGTACTTCAACTAGCCGGATGGCAAGCATACTTTGTTTTGGCTCCGCAAAAACGAAATCATTAAAATCACACACATAAATTAGGTTAAACATAGCTAATCACATATTTCATAATAAATTATATTTTGCCTTACTCCCAAATCTACAACTTTTAAAAACTCTACCATGAAACTGAGTATGTTATGTTATACATGGAACTATGTCCCCATTCAAAATTCATATATGGATGTTCTGATCCTTGGTATTTTACACTTTGATTATACTGGAGATAGGGTCTTTAAAAGGTAATGTGTGACCAGAGAGGGTGGTGCTTGCCTGTAATCCTTACTACTCTGCTGCTCTAGAGACTAAGACAGGAAGAACACAAACTCAAGGCCACCTTGGGCAACTTAGCAAGATGCTAACAAATAAATAGAAAGGGCCGAGGATAAAGCTTAGTACTCTCTAAATTCAGTACTCGGTAACTAAAAAAAAAAAAAAAAAAAAGAGGAAAGGGGTAATCAAATATTAAACAGTTAACCTTAATTAAGTTTAAATGAGGCCATCAGGGTAGACCCTAATGCAAACACTGCAGAGACGATGATAACACAGGCACACACCAAGACCAAGTGAAGACACAGGGAAAAGGCAGCCATGTATGAGTCAACGAACAAAGTCTCAAAGCCTCAAACACTTTAGCCTCCAAAACTGTGAAAAAATTAATTTCTATTGTTAAGTCAACCCATCTGGGGTACTCCATAAGACCAGCCCTAGGAAACAACTGTACTTTCTAATAGTAATATTTTAAAACTCTAAAGTGGAGATAGAAAGGAACCAGTAGTTTTACAACAGCTGTACACAGGTAATGCTACATCATATCTTAAAGAGATTCTTGTGAGAAAGCTCCTATCATATGGGCCCAAGAGGTGCAACCAATTCCAGTGAATACAAACCTATACAGTTTCTAGGTCCAGCAGAGAAGGGCACATAGGAGTATGGATGGCGCCCCTGTGCATTCTCAGGAAAGAACCGCTCTGGCTGGAATTCCTCAGGATTTGGGAAGTACCTTGGATCTCTGTGCAGTGCATAGGGAACGATGATGGCTTCAGTGCCCTTCACAACTTTGTAACCCGCTGGCAAGAAGTAAGCATCATGTCATTCATAGAACAAGACAGAAATTAGTGATAAAATCCACTCTCCCAATTATTCTAATTATAGAACACATACCCACTTCGCAATCTTCATTAAGATGTCGGGCAAATAAAGGAACAGGAGGAAAAATGCGAAGGGTCTCCTTAATGACGCAGTCCAGATACTTAAGTTTCTTCAAGTCTTCCAGGGTCACAGGATGATCAGATTTCCCTGATTGAAGGAAGTGTGTAAAACGACAATAAAAGGACTCTCTGGGCTTGGGGAGGGGTAAAGGTATCAAAGAAGAATATGACTCAAAACATCAAATGCTAAATACCCACAGGTAAAGTAGAACTTCTAATATTATGGACAATCAAAATAAAATGAGACAAAACACTAATTTAATAAACCAAATACAAAAGACCACATATTATATGACTCTATAAAGATAGAAAGCAAATTCGTGGTCACCAGGGGCTGGGGAGATGGAAAATCAGGACTATTTAATGATGCAGGGTTTCTTTTTGGGGTGAAAAGAATACTTTAGAATTAGAGATGACAAGCACATGGTGAATGTTCTAAATGCCACTAAATTTTGCATTTTAAAATGACTAATTTCACATTATGTGACATTTACCTCAATTAAGTGTTACTAGTTATGTGAGATTAAAAACATTCGTGACACTGGCAATGAGACAGAAATTGTAGAGGATATAAAAAAATGAGACCCACTTCAAAAGACCTTGTGAGCTTTTGGAAGACCAAACTCTAGAGGTACCCTGAGAGAAAGTAAAACTGATACGGAGGAAAAAAGAAAACGACTACAGAAATGAAACTAGAATTTAGATATCTCCACTCTGTAAGTCTTACCTCTTATAAAATTCCAGTTTTCACAGGGTCTGGATGCAAACCTGTCTTTCCAACTTTATCTTTGAATACTACATTATCCCAAGTGTCCTGAATTTCAGCTGTATCTCACTATTCACTATTGCTCTGCAAACCAGAAAGCTTCCTACTTCAATGCTATTCGTCTGCTGGCTTCTCTCTTTCTAGAATGCTTTTTCTCTACTACTGTTTTCCTTTCCCACTTCTTTTCTCTATGCAACTGCATCAGATACCACACTTTGGTAAGCTAAGCCAACTTTTTTCCTTTTCATCTTCTGTCTATGGGGAACCAGGGAACACATGATTTTAAAAAAGGATAAAATCAATAGTACAATCTTGTGGTAGACTGATAATGAGCCCCCAAAATATCAAGTCTTGATTCCTGGAACCATTGAATGTTATCTTACTTGGGAAAAAGGGACTTTGCAGAAGTGATTAAATTAAGGCTCTTAAAATGTGGAGATAATACCAAATGTCATCAGGGATCCTTAAAACACACACACACACGCACGCACGCACACACACACACACACACACGAGAAGGCAAGGTGGAGGATGCCATGCACTCATAAGCAGAGGTTTGAATAATGCACCCATAAGCCAAGGGATATTAGCAGCTGTCAGAAGTTTAAGAGGCAAGGGGTGATTTTTCTTTCCAGTTGGAGTGCAACCCTGAAAGCATGTTGATTTAGGCTTAGTAATACTTATTTTGGATTTCTAGCGTTCAGAAAAACGAGAGAATATATTTCTGTTAAGCCTTCTAGTTTGTGGAATTTGTTACAGCTGCGATAGTATATTAAAGCATCATTAATCCCCACTTCTCCTTTCTTGTTCCTTTGAAGATGATGACTCTTTTTGTCATTTGTGGTCAGATGTAGTTCCTATATGAAATACCTTTTCCTTACCCTTCTAACAGCTCTACCTACTCTGTGTTCGCCTCTTCACATCACTCAAGGATACAGCCTATGAAGAGGAGCTTTCCGTATGTGTGCCAATTTCACCCGCTAAGTAGTTGGATCCTTAAGGTCAATCCTATGGATCTGTGCAGGCCGAGCAGCTAGTCCAGGGCAGTCATGTGTCAGGAGCTTGACAAACACTTGTAAAGGAGTGGATAGAGCCTTGCAGAGGAGATAGGTCCTGGAAGACCCTGTGCAGGAGCATTCCTGCCTCAGTGTCCTTAGAACAGGTCCTCCTGCACATCCTTAATGAGTAGGAACAATGTTTGCTTCTGTGCACTTAGGGTTTACAGTCTCATCCAGGAAGGGGTCAAACATACCGAACACTTCATCCAGTTCACTGTCTACTTTTTTCTGGACTTCTGGATAAGACCCCAATAGGTATAAGGACCAGTTTATAGCTGCTGCAGTTGTATCATGGCCCTAGAATTGTAAAAAAGAAAAAAAAATAACACTTAAACAACAGAATTATACTAAGAAGATCAGGAGTGAGTATATATTAACTCCTTTGCATTCTTTGTACATTTGACAGCTGTAGCCTAACTGCAGGACATAAACTGTTTCTGTACAGCATTTCACCTCTGTGAGAAACAAATACTACAAAGTCTTAGAAAGCAGAGGCTTGTCCTTAACGATGACATTTTGATGCCTATGTTGCACATTTTGCGGGAAATTGCTGGACTGTGCTCATGAAGGGAGCAGTCCAGGAGATCCTGGTGATCCAGACCTTTCTAAGAGGCACAAATGTCTGGCTCTTCTGAGCCAACTTCCACATCTGTGCTTGAGGGAGAATACCCAATGATGCTGGATACCTGGGGTATGCACGTGTGCAATTCTGAGCAATATTCTCCACCTCAAGAAGCTGCCTAGTTAATGCTTGCTGAGTTTTAGGCAAAATATTAAGTACTTTCCAGAAGCTAATTCAATTAATCTTCACAAAACTCTAGGATATATTCTCTAGGCAAAATATTAAGTACTTTCCAGAAGCTAATTCAATTAATCTTCACAAAACTCTAGGATATATTTATATTTTAGAGAATAAAATTTTGGCAAAAAAAAGTCAAATAAATTCTCTAGGACCAAACTGCTTTGTAGAAAGTACACAGAGGAACTGATTTCCAGAATGATGACACAACAAAGTCCATGTTATTGCCCACTACAATCATGGAGTGGCCTGCAGTAAGGAAAGCTCCCTCAAAGACTCATGGCCACATCCTAGACAACCTCATTTTCTAGCTAGTCAATGTTTTAGGGTTCACTTTTTATCTTGTATTTTCTCCTCACTAGGATATTTTCTGTACGCAAAAGTGGTAAGCTCTTCAGGAAAAAATATGTAGGAAAATCAGTAATTGTGTCATGTCTCTAGGAATAAGACTTTTAACACAAAAAGGAAAAAAAATTATCTCCTCCATGGGTGATCTGACTTTTCCATTTTCATACACAGTATAAATTCTCATTGTAATATTTCAATCCCTGGGCAAGTATCTCCCAAATCTTTGTTTTATAAAATAACTTTTGAATTGAGGTTTCTTCTGAAAATTTAAAAAAAATATAGTCTACAATTCTCTGATATTGGCAACTGAGTGTATTTTTTTTTAACCTAAGTTCTTTTATAGACCCTACTTTAACTCCAGATATGATTCAGGCCATTTCCCTCAGTTCTCTAGTAAGTCATGTAAGGAAGTACTCCTGCTAACTCATTTTTAATGATTTTTCTTGAACTTATGGGTGAAAATCTGACCCACATGTATAGGATTGAAGTCTATGGGACTTCCTATGGTATTTTATTTTGTCTGCTATCCACAAAAGGTAAACAAAGCAAAGCAAAGCAGAGTTAACTGGAGCACACTGGTGGCCTGGGGAGGGCCAACAGCTTAATACCTGAGGCTGGAACCTAGAATGTGAAAGATCTGAACTTAGCCTGCACCCAGTCAATGGAGGAGGCTGTATCAGTTATATGTCATATGTCTCCTAGTCAAAGAAGAAGAGAATTAGAATGCCAAAGAAGGTTAGAAATAAAAGGAGATCATTAGCCTGGTTGTGTTCATGAGAATGAGATTACAGGTGAGATGAACATGCACACACGTGCATACATTTATACATGTATGTGTTAATGTGAATGTGTGTATGTATGTGTGTGAACATGGGCAGGGCAGAGATATAAGAAAGTGTGTTTCAATATCAAATAATAATATTCAATATATGCTCCATGCTTCCCATGTACCAGTGTTCTTTGATTCTCAGGGCTCTTTGAAAAACATCTAATCATTATGACCATCCTGAGGTGTTACTTTTAAAGTAAGGGTACAGGGTTGAGGTTATAGCTCAAGGGGCTCAATTCCAAGCACTGAAAAAGACAAAAAGAGAAAAAGAATACTGAGGCTCAGAATGGTTAAATGTGGTGGCTGAGGCCACACTTGCCGTACATGTCAAAGTGGAGATTTGATTTCAGAACTTATTCTACTTCTTAGCTTGTTTAGAGATCCATTTTCTGTTTTAAGATTTCTTTCATTAAAGTGTTCCCTCCTAACTAGTAAATTTAAAACCGCTGATTCAACCTATCTCTCTAACACACAGAGAATTTGTGATTGAGATCAGGAATGACTGTAAAGTGTCTTAGGCACTTCCTTGTCATTGCAACAAAATACCCGATATGTGTAATTTAAAGAGGAGAGGTTTATTCTGGCACACAGTTCAGAACCCTACTCAATAAGAATATAAGACACAATTTCATTTGTTTGTGCTTTTTCATTATTCTTTGGGGTCATAGCCAAGAAATTATTGCCTAGACCAATCTCAAGAAGTGTTCCTCTTATTTTTTTCTTCTAGTATTTTTACAGTTTCACATCTTACATTTAGTCTGCTTAGTCTGCTTTGAGTTAATTCTTGCATAAGGGGAGAGAAAAGGGTCCACTTTTATTTACGTGCATGTAGATCTTTAGTTTTCCCAGGACTGCTTATTGAAGACTCTCTATTGTGTATTCTTGGCACTTTAATTGAAAATAAGTTGGTTATAAACACAGATTTGTTTCTGTGTTTTTTATTCTGTTCCATTGGTCTATACATCTGTTTTCATGCTACTATCATGCTATTTTGATTGCTATAGCTTTGTAGTGTATTTTGAAGTCAGGCAATATGCCTCCAGTTTTGTTCTCTTTGTTTGAGATTGCATTGGCCTTTCAGAATTTTTTTTATTTCTCTGAAAGATGTTATTAGAATTTTGATAAAACTGCATTGAACCTGTGGACTATACAACCAAAATAATCATCAACAAATAACTAAATTTAACAGTAGGTTGTACACACAATGGAACACTACTCAGCTTTTTTTAAAAAAAGAAGAAATTGTCATTTGTGATAACATATAAATTTAGAGGACATTAGCCAAATTGAAATAAGCCAGGACAGAAAGAAAAATATCACACGATTTCACTTATGTACAGAAGCTAGAAAAGTTGAACAAATAGAAGCAGAGAGTCGAATGGTGGTTACCAGCCGGCTGTGGGCAGGCAGATAGGAAAGAAATGATACTGGTCAAAAGACACAAAGATTTAGTTAGACGGGAGGAATAAATTCTAGCAGTCTATTGTACAGTTTGGTGATTACAATTGATAGTAAGGAATTATATAGCTCAAAATTGCTAAAAGAGTGAAATTTAAATGTTCTCAACACAAATAAATGATAAATACGTGAAGGTGATGGATATGTTAATCTGATTTGATCATTTCACAGTGTACATGCATCAAAATATCACATCGTGCCTCAGGAATACAGTTATTATTTATCAAAAAATTAAATACAATTTTAAAAGAATGCACGAGCACTTGTATTATAACCAGATGGCTGTAGGAGCAACAGCTAACATAAGGCACAGCATGAGAACTGAAAATATGCATGCATTTTACTTTCTTCCACTTAAAGAATATTACTACACGTGGCTTCTGATTATTTCTTTATTTTACAATCCACATATAGATTTATTCTTTGTAATATTTATTTATTTGTTTATTTTTGGCACTAGGGATCAAACTCATGACTTTGTACTTGCAAGGCAGGCGCTTAAGCCACTGAGCTAAATCCCCAGCCCTCTTTGTAATATTTAATATTTAAAACTGTAGCTGTAAAAAGCACTTTAAAAAAAGGCCACAAATTCCTTCAGAATCACAAACTGGTTGGATTTTCCATTGAAAGTATTTTTTATTTTCAGTTGCAGCACTGGGGATGGACCTTAGCAACTTCAAAATGAGCAACATCCCCAGCCCTTCATTTTTATTTTATTTTATATTTTATTTCATTTACTTTGAGACAGTCTCATTAAGTCTCTCAGTTGCCCAGGTTAGGCTTGAACTTGTGATCCTCCACCTCAGCCTTCTAGAGTGCTGGGATTACAAGCCTTCAATACTATACCTGGCTTAGTGGAGGATTCTTATTACCCTCTATGGTAATGCAGCTCATAGCAGTAGCTAAGCGTTCATTTGTTAAGTGAGGAAATTCATGGGCTTGGGAGGTTAAAAGAAAGCATGGAGCAATATAGAGAATTCAGAGCAATTTCTGGCTGTTCTGGTTAGACAAAGTCTGACAAACCTTAGGTTTTCTTGAGAAAAATTGTATATACTGCTGCAGTCATCAGAAGTCAAAATGTTGTTCTAAAGCGGGAAGTTGATTCAGTATTTCCTCAGGTTCTTGAATTTTGTAATTTCTGATGATAATATAATATGTCTTCTTCAGTTATACTGCACTACTTAAACACTGGATAAATTTTTAAAAATTATGCTGAAGATTCTAAAAAGAACAGGAACTTGTTTCATTTTTGTTTTTGCAGTGCTGGAGATGAAAGGGCTTCTGCCATGCTAGGTAAGTGATCTACCATGGAGTTATCCCCAGAGGCAAGGACCGTGCTAATGGTACCTAGAAATCACCTGAAAATATAAAATACCTCAAACATGAAGGTGTCAACTTCTTCTCGAATGTCTTCCTGACTTAGCTTGTTCCCGTGGTCATCAGTCACACTTAAAAGCAAATCAAGAAAAGCCATGCCTTTTCTTTTGGAGAAGCCAGGAGCTGAGTTAGCACCCTTACTTTTGTCATTTGCCTTCATTTCATTGACCCGTTCAGCAATGACCTGTATGATTTAAGTGACAGTCATATGAAGTCGTTTGGATGTTGATAAGGCCCTTGTGATACATTTTCCCATAAAAATATGCTGGCTCCTTTAACATACTTTTTCTAAAACTTTTCCTGCTCTTTCCATTTCAATGACAATGTAGGCTCTTGTGAAAATACATTAAAGCTTGCTGTTAACATTTAAGACATTATTTGATGAAACTATTAAAAACAAATTTAACATCAGACAAGTGCATAATTTTCAAGTTCTATTTTTATAATCTTTCTAGTATGGAATAGAGTCATGCTCTACTAAATAGTACCCTAGAGATTTGAGTGAGCTAATGAGAAAAAGTTTTAAGTGGTAGAGAGAACGCAGCCATTACATAAAAAACTAATTACTGTGTGTTGTGTTAGAGAAAAAACCAACAAGTTAACTCATCGATACGCTCTTTATGCTTGCCATTACATATCCCTGGAATGTTCTTGCCTCAGTTGTCTGCCTGGCTTCTTTCAGATCTCTGCTCACTGTCACAGTATGAGACTTTGCCTAATCACTGGTACCCTAATCCCTAGCACTGTCTCCCTAATACTCCTTTTTCTCCATATCATTTACCATCTGACATTATGTTAGACTTACTATTATTGTTCTCCTCCAGTTCAAATGTTACCCTCCATGTGGCAGCAAATTTTGAACAATTGATATATTGATATATTTCCAAACTCTAGAGCACCCACGGGCATTTTACAAATGCTCATTAGATATTTGCTGAATGAATACAGCAAATTAAAGTCTATACATTTGATCACACATTTCAATTTTCTTTTTCCTATCAGGCAACTGACAAAATTTTTTGGTAAGTAGCTTAAATGAGTAGACTCTAAGCTTACTGAAGGCAAAAATAAATAAATAAATAAAAATAAAAATAAGAAAACAGATCTGTGTGAACCTCATTCCACCAATGTCTCAGTATGAAATTTTCAATATTTATAAAATGAATGACACTGCCTACTTAGAAATTTGTTAATTATTGTTATTAATACTAATACTAATGCTTGAAATGTAAGAAGAAATGTATTTGTAAAATACAACCTGTTTGCTGTTTTCTTACTATTTCTTGACAATGAGGCAGCAATTTCAATGTAATTTAACCAAAGTTTACAGTAAAGAAAGAATAACTCAGGCACATTTTCAATATATTTAAGCTGTAATTTCATATGTATTTTCAACCAAATCTTGCTTTTTTCATAAGCACATTTTGACACAAAGATTGATGTACTAAATTCAAACCAAAATCCTTATCTCCTGTTTAGTTTTCATTTGGAAATGAAAGAGTAGTAACACTTTTTTTTCTAAATTAAGATATGTACTACTTTAAATGCCTTTTGCTTTTAAAAACTACTGCCATCTCCAAATATTTTCCAGTAGACTCTTAGACACAGATCTGTCTTCTTACTCTTTTGCACAGGCACTGTTTGTCAATGAAGAGTTCACGGCCAACATTACATTTTGTTATAATTTTTTCATGGATAATCTCCCCTACTGGATGAATCTATTAGGGAGGGAGGGATCATACTTGTCTTATTTATTACTATTCATGGACAGTGCTTGGCATTTAGTGGGCACTTAATCATTGGTTACAGACAAAGCAAAAAATCATGGGCTTACAAATTTATGCAAGTAGTGATAACGGTTGTACAACTCTGAATCTATTCGATGCCAATGAATCACACATTTCACATGCCTATAATGGTGAATTTTTGTTATGTATTCTACCGTAATGAGAAAAATCTTTACATTTTTGGTAAAAGTGTGTAGGATCTCCAGGTCTCTTTTGTGTTCTCGTCCTTCTTTAAACATAAGATACGAAAGGTCAAGCCAAAGCCAGGGCATCTTCATTCTTCGAAAAATCTTATCACTCATCCTGTAAATAGCATAAAAACACATCACCTTTTACATTATTACTATTTTTTTTTTTGTGGCACCAAGGATTGAACTCATGACCTTGTGCTTGCCAGGCAGGTGCTTAGGCCACTGAGCTAAATTCCCGGCCCACCTTTTACATTAGAAATGTATATTTCTTGAGCACCTAACTGGTACATAGGCTTAATGAAGGTAATACATGTGAATGAGGCTGATTAGTTTTGCAGGCTGAGTGCTAAACAAAGAAGAACTATTACGTAGTGGACTATTATGCATCCAAGGAAGCTTTATAAAAATGGGCTCTTCAGAGAAATGAAAAATCCACTACAATGCATCCTTATGGATGACATCTGGTCTCTATGCTTGTTCATCTAATAGTGAGTTCTCAGCTTCCCAAAGCTGCCCCGGTCTTTTGTACCAAAGGCTGAGATGAAATCTGCCTCTTTTAAAGATCCACCCATTTATCTCATCACTCCTCTGAGTGATGACAAAACAACTGGGTGTCTTCTACAAAAGCATGCTATGGCTGTCCGAGCAACTCCCTCTCATTCCCAGTGATGGAACAGAAAGTCCTCTGCATGATTAACTCCTTTAGGATGGGACTAGATGCCATGGGTATCATAATGTAACTATCGTAACTTACAACATAATATGATCTCAGTATATTAAAAAGTAATAATTTTAAATTTATGCATAATCTGCATATACCATAATTTACATAACCATTTATCTACTGCTCAAATACATGCTGAAATTATGAGATTAACTTTGAGTTTCCTTTTGAAATAATACAAAAATATAACACAGACAAATAATTACCAATAAGTTTTAAAGTTCAACTCAACAATTTAAAGAATAATTAGAAGAATTCCATTTACCTATAAACTGCACGGACATACTTGGAGTCTTCATTGCTCTGAGCACCAATATTCTTCCCCATAGCTGTTTCTGTAAAACATGGGGGAAGAAACAATCACTCAATTCACGCTCATATCTTTCACTTATTTTACAGTGGCAAAAGGCAAAATTTTGTCCCTTTCTGCTGTATCTTAGAATTGTGTTTTTCTTTGACTTGCTCTTGTACATGTTGCTTCTCCCATTTTTTGCTCCTCTTGTTCCTTCCCTTTGACCTTCCCAGCTACTTGGCTCTCCTCATTGCCCTATGAGTGGCTGCTATTTCTCAGTGGCCAACTTGTCAGAAGCAGCAGCTGGAAGAATTCCATGTCCTTTCCAAATTCCTCATTTCCCTTCCCAATGGAATGTTATTTTTCATTTGGGCTATTTTATCTTTATGCCATGACTTTAGATACAAATCAATCAGGCTTACCACAGATTATATCCAAGACACAAAGAGTGATATAAAAAAAGCAGTTAAATGCCTCTTGGTTAACATGTTTTTCAAGCTTATTAACCAATATATTTGCTTGTTCATTCATGATATCTAAGAAATCTTCCAGAATTGTAAAATGGAAAGTGGGTGTTAACATTTTTCTCCTGGAGCGCCATTTGATTCCAGTGCTAGAAATACAATACATGGTTACAAATAAGAGGCCTCTCATCCAAAACAAATAAAGCACAATTATACCTAAGCCACAAAACTCTAAAACAGCTTTACCTGCAGAGACTCAAATGCTTTGGTTGGAATAGCAAACATACAAAATATTTAAAAGTTGTTGCAAAATATTTACAAGTAGTTATAGCTATTTTATACATTGTTCCATAATACTAATAGTTAAAAGAGCATCCATAAAGAAGAAATATTCAAGAATTTAAATTTCTCTCCACTTATAAGTTCTGAGTTTCTAAAATTAAGTCTTTCTTCCTCCATTGATACCTCAGTTCTCAGATGTCCACATGCTCCATGACTCTACTTCCATTTCCACTGTATTTGAATTCTCCAAAGTCCTTATAAGGTCCCTGCTTTTATTTTGCTGGGCCCTCTCTTGGAGGATGCAGTCCTATCATTGAATGCCAGGTCAGGTTTGAAATCACTGTGTTCAATGTTCTCTGAGACTGACTGCCTATTTTCATTGGCTTTGCAAACTTGCCCTGCTCCAGAGACTTGCTTTACTTCACTGGAACATCAAAATATCTTAGTTCTTTTAGGAGCCCTGTTGGTGTTCACTATTGAGTATCACAACTGAAGATGACCAGACACTTTGAATCTCTGTCTATCAAAGATCCACAGTTAGCTAGACCTCTCCTGCCAGCCTCTTTCCTCCTTCCTGAGACTAGTCATGCTACAGAAAAACTACCTTCTGTCAATTCTTGAAACAACAGTTTACACACAGAAGTAACTATTTCCACTATGAGACATCTTTACAAATTTACACTGACCTACCTTGTGAGTAGTCCTAAGCCAAGCCACGGTTCTAAGAACTTGTACATAAAAGATTTATCAATTTGCTTCGAACTAGTTAAAATTACCTTAGGTAAAGAAAAAAAAAGACATATACAAACATCAAAACTTCAATTATAAAAAACTTGGTTAGTATACAACTATATTTTATATTTCAAAACCTTGATTTTCTCTGTGAAGTTCATTTTCATTCTTGTGCCTCAAAGAAATCCAATCAGAGTTTTGAACATATACTTGTCAGTTTTGGGAATTAAGTAGAATTAAAGAAAAGGTAATTCCTTGATTCTTGCCATAATCAGGAGCCAAGTAGAGACATTAAATGAGGCTAGGAAGGAGAGAAGAGGGTAAAGAAGTTTGGAGGAGGACCACATTAGCAAGATGAAAATCATGAGATTTTCTTTGAGTAGCTAATTTTGAGACATTCAGCTGTCCGTGCTCTGAAAGCAAGTATGAAGCTCAGGATAAAGATTTAAGCTGAAGCAACATATCTGCGTGTCTCTAGCGTATAGCTAACATTGAAAACAATGAGTGTGATAGAATTACCTAGCATTGACGCTAACTGGAAGGGATAAGCATCTAAAATGGAGCACAGAACGCTCCCCAGGCTTTCTCCATTCTAGACAGATCCCTATCTCCAGGTACCAAACCAACTTTAGGAGGTCTACAGTAGCCAGAATCCTACACCTGGTTCCCCTCATTATCTTCCTGAACTAGGACTCTGGAATGTGGCACAAGGAAAACTCCCACATTTCTATCACAACAACCAAGAAAGACTTGTTCCAGCACTAACCAGAATTCCCCAGGTAATTCTGTTTTTAATCTTGTTCCATGAAGAGAAGCTCTGTTGCATTTTCACTCCTTGACCCAAATCCAAATCCTTTTCTCATCATACCACCAGATAGTTTCTCCAGTGGCACAATATTAAATATAAGGTATACAAATTTTCTGAGGACTAACTTCAACAGCAGGGATTAATAATAACTACTCTGCTGACATCACATTGTCATTCCCTTTAAATGTAGAATAACAAAATTTTCACTGCTATCATATGAGACCCTGAGCACCACGAGGGAAACACCATATTTAAGCAGTCACGTTTTAGAATCTTACGACTGTGTCAGGTGAATAACAAGTGCTAACCTTGTGAAATAATCTATTTATGGTTCTAAAAGGCATATCCCTCTAGAGACTTTCCAAAAAAGAAGAACAAATATATTAAGAGTTTACAAACTTACAAAGATACATGGAGACTTTTAGTCTCTCCAGGATCCTCATTATATCTAGGAAGAACTAAATGGAACCTACATAATGTAAAACATTCAATGAAATAGTCTATGTACTGAGTTAAATGAAATTTAAAGGCACGTTGATTACATCTATTCTCACACTATTAAACACAAGTGAAGCAGTCATCCTACTTACCACATACTCACCTCCACACTTTCTGCATGATAAAGGGTCAGCATGGGCACTGGTCCAATCCAGAGTTTCAGCAGTGGTTTGTGTCGAAATTCTTCTGTGTAATTAATTATCTGTTGAAAAAATTCTAGGAACGAATATTTCATTTTAAATCCAATCAAGAAATGAATCTTGCTGATAGTATTTGCAAACGTTCATTGCTTCGTTTTGATAAATGTACAGTAGTAATTTTGTAGAATGTTATCATTAAAAGAGGCTGGGAAGGGGCAGATGTGAACTCTGCACTATTTTTGCAACTTATCTATAGATCTAAAATTATTCCAATAATCATGTTTTCCATCACAAATAAGTATACCATCATGACGTTAGTTATTATGGGGCAAACACTGTTAGGTTTCACTGTGGTAAATAGGCGCTTCTGAAACACCACTGCCCAGTGGTGTGGAGCTAGTAAATGGCAGACCTTGTTTTGCACCCGGACTCCAGAATGGCGTCTGAACCATTACACACACAGATTCAGAATGTCTCGTGGATAAAATTGCTGTGAAAGGAGCTGGATCAAATCACCAGTGTCAAAACACGCAGCTTTGTGCTAATACACTGCCTTGTTCCGCCCAACAGAGAAGTGGGAGGGCTGAATCTGTGGTTTGCGCTGTCAGGTCTTTGGACACAGCTGGGCACAGATGGGGGAAGTAGACATTCGCACAATGGACTGGAGAAGCACCAAATCAGGGTTTCAAAGTCACCAGAAGCCATATGCCATGCTACAGGTGAGATTACTGAGAAACAATGTAACTTAGAACAGGGACTGTATCTTAGGGTAATCTCATATCCTCAACATTGCTGAGCCCAATCTTGGGTGCAAAGCAGGCCTTCAGTAAATACTTGATTGGCAATTGAAGGACTTATTTTAGACAATAGTCTAAAAACTTCCCTTGGGTTAAATTTAGTCCTTAAAAATTTAACCGTGTAATACAGTTTCTTTACAAATAAAATAATGAGGGGGAAAAAACTCCTTTAATTTAGAGAGTTTTAAATAACTTTTCAAATACTTTACTTGGTTACAAAGTTGGAAACCAAGCAAAAGTTCCATAACACCAAAATCCAGTACTTGTTGATAGAATAAAAAGTTGCTTTGTAAATAGTGAAATATAGTCATTCTTCTCACTCATAAAGTCATTCCACAAATAACTACTTTAAATAGTCCAGTCAGCTCATGGTTTGTTTTAAAACTGGTCTCTTTATTAGAGATTTTAATTCTTGAAATCCTTTCTCAATATATGATGATATTCTTCAAATGTATCACTTTCTAGGAATAAAGTTGGAAAGGAGTATCTAGGATTAGGTCGTGATCCCAAAAGACACTATTATGAAGTCTATGGTCCCAAGGATTGAAATCCTAAAAGACTGAAATACTCAAATTCTAAAATCCCTTAAGTCTAAAGTACTGTAAGGTTAAAATTCTTAAAATAGAATTCTGGAAAACTAATTTAAAAAATTCTTTAACAAACATTTATTTACATTTTTAAAAGGGGAGTTGAGAAACAAAAACATGAGAGAACACTTTATAAGCCATTGTGCACAATAAAATAAACAATGATATGCTTTTTCAATAATAAAAACACGGAGTTACATTAATAACAGCCATATAGGTACAGTTGACAGTCATGTGCAGACAAATTATACTCATATAAAAATAGGTCAAAGAGCAAAATGTATTATCACCTATCAGTACAGTTGGTAACTGTGTGCATCCAACTTTACAGCTGCTAGCATGTGAAATACCGTAAGAGACAGCCTAAGTTTTGTGAAAAGACAGATCAAAAACCTATGTTGTGTGTGAGTCATCACAACCTAGACAGCAGTACAAGACTGAGATCTCAAAAATCTCATGTTTCACAGATGCAGATGTTTAAAAAAAGACATCTCTTTATCCACATCGCATTTCAATGTTTTTATATACATGTACAGGGCTTACACATAAAGTCAACACTGTGATAATAAGCTATTGCCAAGTCAAAATGTGCAGAAAAATACATAAAATGGACTAGAACACTCTGAGTCATTATATAATCTACACTGTATTGGAAATGATAAAAAGATGAAATCCATAGCATGGTAAATGGGATGGCAGAGGCCTGCCCAGGCCTACATCCTGAAGCCTGGTGAGCTAGGAGTTTGTGTGCTCAAGGCAGCAGAAAAAAATTCTGTCCCAGCTATCAGAGACTTATTTGCCTTCTGTATTTGTTGCCTCTGAGCCACCATAGATTGGATAGTGTGTGCCCACACTGAGGGTGGATTCCCCCCTATTTTTTTTTTTTTGGCGGCACCGGGGATTGAACTTGCGATCTCACGCTTGCCAGGCAGGCGCTTAGGTCACCGAGCTAAATCCCCGGCCTTTCCCCTACTTAATTCATTGAGATTCACACAATAGTTTCCACTGGAAACAGACACACACAAAATGATGCTGTACTGGGTTTCTAGGTATTTATGCTGGCTAACATGATGCAACTATTCTCGATGTAACCAGAAACAGTCATCTCTTCCCCAGAATTTGGCTTTCCATCCTCCCTTTTTTACAGTGAGATTTGTTGTTGTTGTTTTTAGCTTTCAGGATTTCAACATTTGGGATTTGAATATTTCATAGCTGTGATAAGGAAAATTTTAGACTAGGAATTTAGATCTTTTAGAATTTCAATACTTGGGATGATGGA